>JAQQZR010000655.1:0-13501 GCA_030068235.1 Notoglanidium macrostoma | reverse complement strand
TCATGTGTAAAACTCAGTCTGATTTAATTGAGAAAGTCTAGGAGTACTTATACACAAGGTCTCAAGGAAACAGATAACAAGAGAAACACTGTATCTAAACAAAACAAAAAGAACTCCTGTGTGAGGAGTATGATACAAAATGTAAGGACAGTGAATCATGTTCTCTAAGATAACAAATGGTCATGCCATAAAGGCCTAGATTCTCACGGGAAACAGCAAGGACAGAAGAAAGAGAATAAAAAAGGACAGCGATCAAATTAAACACGGACAAGATTTTCAATCTAACAGCCTTCCAAGAAGAATGGAAGCTGTTATAGCTACAAAGGACCAACTCCATATTAAAGTCTATGTATTTGAATGAAATGTCATTAAAGTCCCTGTCGGTGTAATGGCCAAGTGTCCCAATACTTTTGTCTATATTGTGTATGAATGTAGGTAGGTATGCATGTAAGTATATATTGCATGTATGTGTGTATGTATGTGTATGTATAAGGATAAGGATAAGGATAGTTCTCTTGTTATTCCAGAAGAGGTTCTACATGAAAGGGAACAAAATCTGGGCAATTATTTAAAAGTGAAAAATAAAGAACTCAAATTTTAAAATGAATCCTTAAAAAATGTAAATTCATAGCTATAGATTGTATATTACATCATATGTACATATATAGGAAAAAAACATATTAATGTGTTTTCTGTAAGACATACTGCACTATATCATTGGAAACATATCTAACCCCACTCCTCTGCTGAGAATTTCTTATTTTTACTTGCTTATTGAATTGTGGTTTAAATATGTCAAGGTTAATGCCAATATGCCCAGATTCTGTTCCCTTTCATGTACAATTTGTGCTTGTCAGGTTTGTGTGTACACCTTGTCAGAGTGTGGCTGTACACATGTGCAGGTAGGAGACGGCAGTAAAAGCAAACATATTTATTGAACAAACTGAGGCAAAAGGTACACAAATAGGCAGGCAAACTCACAGTTCAAAACAGAACTGAGGTTCAGGCGATCAGCAGGCAGAGTAGAGCAGGTGAAGCAAAAGCCAAAAAAATTTTTGTCATAAGGTGTTCCATAGGTTTCCGTATTGCAATGGTTGGGAGAACAGGAAAGTTCTCTAAATTTTTGTAGTTTTCTTTTTTTAATCATACTGTCATTAAAGTTAAAAAAAAAAAAAAAAAAAGATGAAGACCTGATTAGCAATTAGACTTTCTATTGTCAACTTTTTTGCAACGTGTATATACACACACACTGTATATAGTCAGGTCCATAAGTATTTTGACAGTGACAGAATTTCTTAGTTTAATATATAGAGTATTTGGACAGGGTATTGACAAAATTTTCTTAATTTTGCTTCTCTATACCACCACAATGGATTTGAACTGATCAAGATGAGATTGTGAAGTGGTAGACTTTCATATTTAATCTACGGGGTTTAACAAAATATTGCATTGACTGTTTATCCATTTTAAAAATAGTCACAGGTTCAAAAGTAAGGTCCAAGATGGCGATGTGGCACAGTTTAAACAGACCTATCAGAGAGAGAAACTTTAGGAAGTACTTTCTTAAAAATAAGAAATGCACTGGTGAGCTCAGCAACACCAAAAAGGCCTAGAAGACCATGGAAGACAACTAAAATGGATGTTCATAGAATGCTTTCTCTGGTGAAGAAAAAACCTCTTCACAACATCTAGCCAAGTCAAGAACACTCAAGGAGGTAGACACATCATTGTGAAGGTCCACAAGCAAGAGATGTCTTCATGAATGTAAATACAGAGGCTTTGACTCAAGATGCAAACCACTGGTAACACTCAAGAAGAGAAATGCCAGATTAGACATTGTTAGAAAGCCTGTCCAGTTCTGGATCAAGATTCTTTTGACAGATGAAATCAAGATTAAGTCATATCAGAATAAAGGGAGGAGAAGAAAGGGAATGGCTCATGTTTCCAAAGCATACCACAACATTTGTTAAATATGATGGACACAGTCATATATGTAGAACTGGGTCACTGGTGTTTATTTATGATGTGACTGTTGACAGAAGTAGCGGGATGAATTCTCAAGTATATAGAGCAATTACTTTCTGCTATGATTCAGTTAAATGCTGAAAAACTGATAGGATGGCACTTCACAGTACAGAAAGATAATGACCCAAAGCACACAGTGAAAACAACCTAAGATTGTCTTAAGGTAAATAAATGGAATGTTCTTAAATGGCAAAGTCAGTCATCCCAAGTGAGCATGCTTTTCACTTACTGAAGACATAACTGAAGGCCCACAAACAAGCAGAAACTGAATCAGCACCTGAACATCCTACAGATTCAATCAGATTGAGATATTTGAGTCAACAGCCTAAACTCTTTGTCATGGTCCTTTAACCATTCCTGAACAATTTTTGTAGTGTGGCAGGCTGCATTATCCTGCAGAAAAAGGTCACTGCCATTAGGGAATACCGTTGCCTTGAATGGGTGTACATGGTCTGCAATAATGGTTAGGCAGGTGATGCGTGGGAAAAAGTAACATTCACATGAATTCCAGGACCCAAGGTTTCCCAGCTGAACATTACCCAGTGTATCAGACTGCCTATGCTGGCTTGCCTTCTTCCCATAGTGCATCCTGGTGCTGTGTCTTCCACAGGTACATGTACCTGACTGTCCAGATGATGAAAAAGATGATGTGATTCATCAGACCAAGCTTCTTTCATTGATTTTTCCAAGGTCCAGTTCTGATGCTCACATGTCTATTGTAGGTGCTTTCAGTGGTAGACCGGGATCAACAAGGGCACTCTCACTGGTCTGTAGCTATGCAACCCCATACGTAGCAAGCTGTGATGCATTGTGTGCTCTGACACCATTCCATCATAGCCAGCATTAACTTTTCCTGAATGACTGCCACCCTTTGGCTTTAACATCTTTAGTCATGAAGGTGTTTGAGAGGCTTGGTAAAGACTCCATCTACCTGAGGATCCTCTCAATCATCTACTGAGGATGCCGTCTCTCATGTCCTGCACACCACATGAACAGTAAGAATGAGAATTATGTGAGACCTTTGTTCATGGACTATAGCTCAGCATGCAATTCCATAGTCTCACTCAGACTGTTCATTAAGTTGGAGGACCTGGGACTGACCACTCAGCTGTGCAAGTGGGTACTGCACTTTCTCACAGGCAGACCGCAAGTTATTAGAGTGGGCAGCTGTGTGTCCAGCACCATCACCTTAACACTGGAGCCCCACAAGGATGGGTTCTGAGTCCCCTGCTGTACACACTTTTTTTACACCTACGTCTGTGTGGCCACTTACAACTCCAGCTTCATTGTGAAGTTTGCTGACGAGATGGTAGTGCTCGGTCTTATCTCTGAGACCAATGAGTTGTCCTACATGAAGGAAGTGAAAAACCTGGCAAAGTGATACCAGGCTAACAGCTTCTAGTTGAACATCAGCAAAACTAAAGAGCTGGTTGTAAACTTCAGCCGGAAACAGGAGTGCACTTACTCACCCCTCTATACCAATGGTGGAGCAACTTTAAGTACTTCTGTGTCCACACACATATTCTGATCACCGAAGCGAGGCAGCAGTTTTATCATCTCAGGCGTCTGAGGTGATTGAGGGTCTCTTGTGATCCTAAAACTTTTCACAGCTGCTGCTGAGAGCATCCTTCATCAGCATCAGTAATAGATAACACCGGGCTCATGGTTCCCTACAACTAATGATAAGAATGAATGAAAACAATGATCTTAGAGTTCTTTTTTTTATTCCTTTTTCATGCAAATGGAAAAAATATAAATATAAATATAAATGGCACTTCTCAAATCTCTTGTTACCAGGCCACAAAATCAGTTTCTTACAATGTTTTCCTTATTCTGTAAACTAAATTCCAGTTCAAAATGCAAAAATCAAAAATCTTTCTTGCAGTTATCATCTTATTCTGTAGACTTCAGTGCAAAATGTAATAAAATGTCACAATCTCAAAGAAATTGTCCTTTTTAAAAAACAAACAGAACACCCTATTAAAACTAATAAGAAATATATAAATAAATTAATGTTCTTAACATAAACAATTCCTCATGTCTACAATGTCCTAATTAAGATGAATGTCTGAACTTTTGTTGAAAAGCACTATCACAAAGCACTTGAGTTGACTAGGCCACAAAACCCAGTTTTTTTTAAATGTAAACTAAATAATAAATGAACTGCAAGAAAGATTTTAATATGCAGACTCTAGTGCACAGTCCAAAAAAAAATCTCAAAATCTTTTAACTTAAAAAATAGTATTTATTTACAAGCAGATCCATACCTTGTTAAAACTAAAATAAAAAAATATTAATACAGCAAAATGTCCTTAATGTAATGTAGCGAGTGAGTTCCGAACCGATGAAATTACCATGCCGGAGACAGGAGGTATGGTGCAAAAGGTGAAAAAGTCTGTATTTATTAAGTGCCAAATAACCGAAAGAAAAAACAGTCCAATCCCAAATAGTCCAACTGAACAAGAGAAATAACTTCTGTGTTGGTGCGCTGCTCGGTGTGAGGAATTCCCTCTATTCACGGTCCAGGAAGCAGCGAGAACACGGGGAAAAAGAGTAGCTCTGCGCGGTCCTGTCGTTCCGTTACGGGGAGTCTGCGCACAAGAGAAAACATCAAAAATGGCTTTTAGCATTTCGCTTGCACACACTCACCCTGATGTCTCGTCGCTTCCTTTTAAATCCCATTACCGCGGGATGGAGAGAGAATAATCATTCCTCTCCAGATGTGCCGGGTTTCGCCACCCCGCCTCCCTTGGTGTGCCCCTTCTATGGGAATGTCGGCATTCCCACGTGACGTCATCTCGTCATCTCGATTCCCGATGGGGAGGAGTGCTTGTCCGTGCGGACGTGCGCGGCGACATAGCCACAAACGCCACAGTAAGCAATGTCATCAGGAAGGTGAATGTCTGAACATTTTTTTTGAAAGCCATCACAAAACACCTGATTTTGCCAGGCCATCAAACCTAGTTTCTTAATGTAAACTAAATTCCAGTGCAAAAGATAAAAATACAATTTACCCCAAAAAATTTATTCTTTCTTACAGTTTTTCACAAAACAAAAACCAGAAAACAGGCCAGGCCACAAAACCCAGCTTGAATATTTTAACAAGAAGTCACTGTTTTTTGGCCTAGGCTAGAACAGTTACATGGTTTTTAAAGAAAATCAACGAGCTAAAAGAGAAGCGCCCTGTCAGGTTTTAAATCATAACCTTCTGTTTTGGCTGTAAGTCTGGGTCCGTATGAGAGAGTTTCCGCCTGTTAGTGACCTCTGCTATAGACGTTTTGGTGTCGGGTGATATGTCTCGTCAATGTCGTAACAACCACGATACATTCTGCTATATCTGTGGCGAATTTACACTTGCGCCTCAGAGATGGATGACTGCTCTTGTGAAGAAAGCTTATCATCTGTATTTCGGCTGCAAAATTGTTGATCAAGACAAACAATGGGTGCCTCACGTTTGCTGTGCGACATGTGCTGTCAATCTGAGAGCCTGGCTCAGAGGCACTCAAAAGACGATGCCGTTTGCTGTTCCGATGATCTGGTGAGATCAGAAAGACCATGTGACAAACTCTTACTTCTGTTTGATTAATGTGTCTGGTTTCTCTGCGAAAAACAAGAAGTCAGTTGAATATCCTAATTTGCCTTCAGCAATGAGACCCGTGCAACATGACGACAGTCTTCCAATTCCGAAACCACCAGAGGACTGGACCTTAGACGAACCAGATGAAGAAATTGCAATGCATAGTACTGAAAGTGACATTGACCCGGATTTTGAACCGTGCTCATCAGGCGATCTACATCTGATAACACAGTCCAAACTGAACGATTTGGTCAGAGATTTGTGTCTGTTAAAAGCAAAAGCTGAACTGCTGGGTTCGAGACTGCAGGAATGGTATTTATTATCATCAGGTACGAAAATTTCTGTTTCGAGTTGGGTTGTGGGTTTCGGCCTTGGGTTGTGATCACAACCCGGAAGAGTGGCGGAGTCTGCACTGCTGGAAAAAACCAGCATGAGCCGCATAATGTAGGCTACTCATGCTAGCAACACCAGCATATACTGTGTTTTGGTGCTAGTATACTGGACACCGGCATCCTATGCTGGTGACCAGCATCCAGTCAGCAGCACCGCATGATACTTGTGACCAGCATAGGATGCAGCTGATTGGATGCTGGTGACTAGCATCCCATTATGATGTTGGGATGCTGGTGACCAGCATGGGATGGGACACTGGTCAACAGTACTAGATGTTGAGAATGGTAGCATTTTCACCAGGAAGGGATGTTGGTATGCTTGTCAACCAAATTAAATGTTGATGTGATAAAAGCCAGAGCACATGAAAATACTACAGTGCTTCTTTGTGTATTCCAGTAACTACCAAATTGAAGACACCAGTGGGCAGAAAATCTGAGCCCACCGTGGGCCCCGTTATCGGGGTGAAATGTAGGCCACGTGTGGGCCCCACACTATGGGCCCAGGTGGTGTCAGTGGGCCAGCCTGAGTGTGGGTTGCCCACAGTAAACTGAGTGGGCCACTAATGGGGCCTGTAGTGGGCCCGCAGCATGCCCACACTTTGGGCTGGGTGTGGGCTGTCCCACTGGGCCCTCACCTAGGCCCCGTATTATGGAGCCCACATGTGCCCTGCATTTTGTGCCTGCTGCATGCTTCCCAGTGCACTGCCCTCAGTGGCCCCACACAGGCCCCAATGATGGCACTGTGGGTACACTGTGGGCACATTGGGCATACTATGGGGACACTGTGGAC
This sequence comes from Notoglanidium macrostoma, assembly GCA_030068235.1. Lineage (NCBI taxonomy): Eukaryota > Metazoa > Chordata > Actinopteri > Siluriformes > Auchenoglanididae > Notoglanidium > Notoglanidium macrostoma. The sequence goes on along the minus strand of JAQQZR010000655.1, from coordinate 6,717 downwards.
ATACTGTGGGCACACCATGGGCATATTGGGCATACAGTGGGAACACTGTGGGCATATTGGACATACTGTGAGAACACTGTGAGCATATTGGGCATACTGTGGGGACAATGTGGGCATATTGGCCATAATGTGGGGACACTGTGGGTACACTGTGGGCATATTGGGAATTCTATGGGAACAATGTCGGCATATTGGGCATACTGTGGGAACAATGTGGGCATATGTGGCATACTGTGGGAACACTGTGGGCATATTGGGCATACTTTAGGGACATTGTGGGCATATTGAGCATACCGTGGGGACACTGTAGGCATATTGGGCATCATGTGGGCATATGGGCATACTGGGCATAATGTGGGGACAATGTGGGCATACTGTGGGCATATTGGGAATACTGTTGGTACAATGTGGGCACAATAGGACATCCCGGGGGAAAACTGTGAGGGCAAAATTTATCTTCTGGTCCTTCTGCTCCTTCCCCATCTCTAGTATCTAGCATCAAAGATTCCAGTTGGGATGCTGTGGCCTGGGTGCTTTTTGTCACAGCATCTAAGAAAGAAAACTCAATTTAAATTGAAATGTAAATGTACAGTACAAAAATTGTCATTTTGTCATTTCAATTGACATATAAAGCATTGTCCAAGTCCAAAGTTATAGTCTAATATTTTCATTTTATGCTACCTCTACATTACTATATTTCACAGAGAAAAGTTGAATTTTTTACTCAACCTCTACATTTGTTTAACAGCTACTAATTACTCATTCCTCTTCTGCACTAACTGATTTTTTCCACTTATTATAAGAAAGCATTTATTTCGATGTCTCACTATGGGGATACGCCTCCTCACATATTCAAAGAAGCACTTAGTCTTTCACTAACTAATCTCCACAGTTCCTCCATGAAGACACACTCTCTTCCCTAGCCCTTTGCAAAAAAGTCAAACTAACCTATTTTTCTGACCCAGTAGCGCTGATAAATGATTGTATATTCTTAGCATACACAATATACTGTATCTGTGTTTTGAGTGTCAAGTCTCCATCCTGCTTTTGGTTCTAAGTCGATCCCAAAATAAGTGAATTCACTAATCCCGGGCATTGAAAAGTAAAAGTCAACTGCAAATCTTTGGAGTCGATTCCACATACTGAAAATGATTCACTTTGCTTGCTGGGCACACACAGCAAGCAAAATGAACTTAGCATCTGAGAGTTTCAGTGAGCAAAACAGGCAGTGGAAATTTATTTTATACTTATTTTGAATTTGTTTGTTCGAAATTTGAATAAATCATGACTTGAAATATAGACACAGTTGTAAAAATAATATGATGTGAATGTGATAAGTGATTAAAAAAGTGATAAGCAGTTAATGATGTACATAATCCCATTATTAAATCCCATGAGATAGTCTGAGAGTCTCATTTGACATGAGCACTTGATGATATTCTCATGCTGTGATGGATTATTTGATAAATGTCACTATTGTAATTAGTGAACTGCTATTTAATTAAACCTAGATAAGAAAAAGTTTTGTAATAGTGTTGATTAAAATGATGCAAACAAATATTTTAAATAAATATATTTTGTATATAATATATTTTTAAAAAATAAAACTAATTAAAAAATCAATGAAAAATTATAAACAGATTTGGTGCATGTTATGCCCTTCATCTGAGAAAATGCTGTCATCATTGACTTATTTCCTATTGAAGTAAAGCAAAAATTAGGTTACTGACTACATTTTTAGCGGGTAATTAGTAATTGTATCAGAATATATTCTTTAAAGTAATTTTTTTCCCCAAGCGCTGTGATAGAGGTTTACAAAGTGGTTTGGGGTAGCCCTCGAAAAATCGTCTCCCATTTGCAAGCGGATGAGAATCCCTCAATGACATCTTACTTGGGAAACCCCCTCTTGGGCCTCATTTGTGAATTTTTCTGTTTCCTTGCTTCGGTTTTGCAAGTTTTGCTCCAAGTGTCTGTGATCCATTTACTAAAAATTTCTGTTTGGACATGACTGAAAGGTAATTTAAATATCTATCTTTTCTCAATTTCATAGAGATACTTTAGAAGGTGATTAATCTAGGCCAGGAAAAAAGACTACCCAAGTAAAAAAAACTCCAAAATGATGGCCTGACCAGCTTTATTTGCACTCCGAATGTGACCGTGTTTAGAGATAAAATATGCACTTCAGAATAGTTCAGTTTATAAATAATTATTGCATTAATTAGATCTTAATTATGTTATTTTTCTTGTTTCATTTTGACAAATGATGTGGAGAAACTTCCATTTCAGGCAAAGGTTCAGTTTGAGGTTCTTTTGACAACTTCACTCTTGTCACCACTTACCTCAATGGCCTTGTTAAATTAATTTAATTACCAGCTAATTAACTCCAAGTAACTGTGTGATGTTAATTCAATCAGTCTAACATGTAGAATATTCAAAGAGAAGCAGTCTGTGCAAGTTTCATTCCGATATACTGATTATTATAAGAGTTCTAAGAATACCTTAAGTTAAGTTAAGAAAAAAAAAGAAAAAAGTCACAAATTTGATCAAGAGTACTTTATTTCCATTAAAACTGGGAAATAAACAACAGGCCATTTTGTAAATTGCAAATTTGGATTCCTTGGCCTGTAGTTATGATATTGATATTATTTTGGTGTCATTCTTCAGGGGTTTTTTGGGGTTTTTCTGATGCCCTTCATTTTAAAATTGATTAAAATTTAAATTTTTGTCCATTTACCTAATTAATAGGTTCAATGAGAAATTACCCAGAGAACATACCAAAAAGTAGTTAATTACAGCTTTTTTCAACTTCAAACAAGAAGTTATGTTTTCTTAAATGCCACTAAAATAGATGAAATGTACATTTACAGCTCATGCTACCTAAAATTTGGGCTGTGCTAAAGTGAATTAATCTGTTCAGTAGCATTTTAGCTAGAAAGCTATTTTAGCAGGAAATGGGTGTTAAAAACCAATGGGAAAATATAAACCTTGAGTTGTCTGCCAAATGTAACGTTAAATTTGACTTAAAAGGGGTTGCTATTCTCTACATCTCAGCTTAATTCATTATTGGTAGATTTAATCTTAAGGCTAACCTTATATAAAATGCACAAAACTGCTGCAGGGAAACCCACATTGGGGTAAAACATCTGAAAGCCCGTATCAGCTAATCCACACAAACCATAATACCAAACAAAGAATTCTCAAATGATATTAGACTTTTTAAAAGGTAATATATGATAAATAAACAATTGCATAAACAATTACTATATAAATGGTCAAGTGTCTCAAATGTGAGGATTTGCTGCTTTTTTGTATGGTTGTAAATGTAATATCTTTGGCCCTGGAAATTGGAATTAGCTTTTTTTCTTTTTGACTATTGTGTAATATTTTATAAAATAAGCTATTTCAGGTTTATCTTAAAATGTATTGACATATTTATTTATAAAAAATATGTTACTATTCACCATTGTGGACCAGCATCATTAATGAGACCTTGCTGGTGAAACCTCTTCACTTTCAAGACCAGACTGATGGAGCAGCTTGGACTAGCTTCATGTGCTGGTCCACCAGATAAACCAGCACTAAACCAGCTCTAACCAGCATAGACCAACATGGAAATCATGCTGGTCTATGCTGGTTTTTACAGCAGGGTGGGTAGTCAATTTTTGAGTTAGTCCCTCTGGTGCTGGAGGTATGAACAATGTGACAACTTACTCCACTCTCTATTTTTTTCATTGTGGTGTTCTCCTTTTTTAAGATGATAGAGATTTTTTATTGCTGTCATTTTCTGTGCTTTTCAGATGTGTACAGGGCAAAATGGTAAGTAAATGTTATGGAATTTTACTATAATGAAACGGTATGGTTCTGTAATATATTGATTTGCTTTTTCTCTCCTCAGATATAAACGTGTTCATTTTCACTGTCACGTCTAAAAGTATGACAGTTCGCTGGAACAGACAGTCTGATGCAAGCACCTACAAACTGACTGCTACGCCGAAAGACTCACGTCAGCAGCCCGTGTTCATGCAGTTTAGCAGTAGCACGGTTATGGGCTCCGTGAACTCACTTTCCCCGAATACGGTGTACTCGATGCGTGTGGAGGCTATGGACAGCTCCGTGAACATACTCAGCAGCTCCAAAACCGAGGAAACAACAGGTTACTTTTCAAATGCACTGTTCGGGTCCAAATGGCCGATTAACTTTTTTCCATTAAATATATTCAAGTATTAAAAATGTTTGGCTCAATTTCATTAATGAAAAAAATGGTTCAATAACTAACTAACTAACTAACTTATTAACTAAAAAATGAAATAAATAAATAAATAAATAAAACTGTGATGGAGGAAATCGCAGTACTAGTTAAGCGATAATATAGGGTGAGGTGGACCCACTGACAGGTTGAACTTGCTGATAGGTTAATAATTGGGCTTTAATAGTTTCCATATTCCAGGACAATTTTGTTGCCATGTGTTTACTTGGGCTTGATGTGTACATTTGTTTTTAAAGCCAGATTGTTTATGTGTGCCTCATGGTAGCCCCAAGGTGCCCATTGCTTAATATTTTCACAAATGTCATGGATGTGTCTTTGTATCTTTAAATTCTTTCAGCACCCGAGATTCCTTACATTGTGCAGGCTTACTCCAAACACAGCAACAGCGTCACCGTGGAATTTGGCGAGGTGTCAGGTGCCACTGCATACATCCTGCGGGTAGAGAACAATGATGGCTTCTTCTCAGAGAGTGTGGTGTATGGCTCACCAAGTACCATACTCAATCTGAGGGCCTACACTGATTATACACTTAGTGTTATGTCAAGGAACAGTGGTGGCCATAGCCAGCCCTCATGCCCAGTTCATGCCAGGACAGGTAGGCTAATCATGCATTCAGTTTTACAATCTTTGCTTCCTTTCCCAAAGGGGTAAATGAATGATATCCTATATTTCTATATGTTGCACTGTTTCTGTACAGCCATATCAAATATTGTGCTGTTCTTGTGTGCTGTGATACTGGCAATTATTGTACAAGTGTTTAGTATTTAAGTATTGTGTAAGTCATTTACTGTAAAAATTTAATATAAAACAACACATTAGTGTTATGGTGAAGACATGGAACTTATGAACCAAGTTAATACCACAGTTGTCTTCAGTATTTACTCAAGCCCAGGTTTTGTTTTTGTAAAATTTAAATTTATGTATGCAATAATAAAAAAGTACATGTTACTTCTAAAGGAAACCAGCTGGGTACATGAAAAAAAAAACAATCTACAAATATCAAGAAATCCTGATACTGCTTTGATACAAACAGATAGAAAAAATGATTATTGAAACTAACACTTCCTACATGGCATTGCACAGACTACTAAAAAATACCTCTACATAAACATCTTTGCCAAGAGGTCACTGATAAAACATTTTCCCATGTTTTTCTGTACTCAATGGAAAGAGTACAACAATCAGGCCTTTAGAATTGCCTGAATGGCAATGAAATGACATTTTACACTTGTGGCTATAGAAATGTATCATTCTTGTCTTGCTTTGTGGCTTTGCATAAAAGGCAAAACACTGAGAACTGGGTTACCACCTCTCCAAACAATATGTCTAAGTAAGATGAGGAGGGGCAATTTTGTTGACAGATACAAAAGAAAACATAGTATCCCTGCTTATGTGTGTTAAATTTAATATATACTGTAATGCTTCAAGTTTGTGAAATCATTGTACAACAAGTATTTTTTTTAGTTTTACTATGAAATCTTAATGCCATGTATTTTTTTTTTGACATAATAGGTTTAAGTTTACCAAATCCAAATAAAGCAAATCAGGCATATACAGATCCATCCAAAAGTATTGGAACAGTGACACAATTTTTGTATTTTTGCCTCTATACACCACTACAATAGATTTGAAAAGAAGCCGTCAAGGGTGATTGAAGTGTAATCTTTCAGCATCAGTTCAAGGGATTTAACAAAAATGTAAAAATAATGAGACAGTTCACCAATAAGCAGTTTCATGGCCAGTTATGATCTGTTTCCTTATTACTTCTTGACAAGGTAAGGAGATAAAAGGTCTGGAGTTGATTCATAGTGTTGAATTTGCATTTGGCAGCGGTTCATGAGAACTCTCAATTTACAGTCCAAAGAGGTGGTGATGCAAATGAAGGAGTCCATCATTAGGCTGAAAAAAACAAAGCTGTTGTTGTTGATGTGACTGCTGATAGAATTAGCTGGATGAATACCGAAGTATATAGAGCTATACTTGCTGCTCAGTTTCAGTGAAATACATCAAAACTAATAGGGCAAGGCTTCACAGTACAAATGGATAATGACCCAAAACATACCATCAAAGAAACCCAAGAGCTTGTTAAGGCAAAGAAATGAAATCTTAAATGGATCAGTCAGTCAACCTATTTGAGCATGCTTTTCACTTACTGAAGACAAAACTGAAGGCAGAAAGACCCATAAACTAAAGACAATGTCCATAGGCTCCAGAATTCAGGTGGTGATTGATTATTAAACTATTCTATACTTATACTTATGTTAGTTTGTTTAGTTATTTTTGAGCCTGTGAAAATGGAGGGACTGTGTAAAAAATGGCTGTAATTCCTAAATGGTTAAAGCAATATTTTAGTTGAATTAATGCTGAAAGTCTAAATTTCAATGACATCTTGATGGTTTCTTTTCAAACACTGAGGCAAAAGTAAGAACATTCCACTAAACATGTAACTT
>JAQQZR010000654.1:0-13503 GCA_030068235.1 Notoglanidium macrostoma | reverse complement strand
AAGGCCCTTAACCCTCAACTGCTCAGTTGTAAGTCGCTCTGGATAAGGGCGTCTGCCAAATGACATAAATATAAAATGAAAAATATAACCCATTGTTACAATTCCTCCACTGACTTTCTGTAGCTGTCTGCATCACACCTCACTCTGCACCATATTCCTTCCAATCATCTAGCACTACTTAGTTGAATCTTTATGTGTTATGCATCTCAGCACTCAGTGGCCCCTCTCTATGACTTTTCTGGTCTACCATTTAGTAGCTAATCTGTTGTTGCTCCTAGACACTTCCATTTCACAATAATAGCACTTACAGTTGGCTGGGACAGACCTAGGAGGGCAGAAGTGTCATGAACTGAATTGTGGCCAAGGTGGCATCATACGACAGTCCCACATTTAAAGTCACTGAGCTCAACAGTATTGTTAACAGTACTGAGCTCCCATACCACTGCCACTGTTTGTCTTTGGAGATTGCTTGCCTATGCTCATGTGGCTCTAAAGTGATGGTGCTATGTTGGTACAAACATGGTTCCATTTTCATTTATTCATTTTCAGTAACCAATTTATCCTAGTTAGGGTTGCAGTGAACTCCAGAAATATTCTGAAAATATTGGGTGTAATGCAGGGAAATATCCTGACTGGAATTCACAGGGCACCATGCAAACACTCATTCACATATAGGGACAATTTACTGTAGCTAATCCACTTACTGGCATATTTCTGGGAGGAAACCAAAGAACCCAGAAGGAACCTAAGTGGACATGGGGAGCACAGGCAGAGATACTCCACTGAGAGCTCAGGCTTGAACAGGTTACCCAGGAGCTGTGCCAGCATGCCATCTGTGCTCTCTTTACTAAAGCTAATTCATAACATTTGAGAATTCTCAGAATAAAAGCCTTGGCTTTGCGCATAAACATTCTGTCACATAAGAATACAAGGATATGCCAAATCCAAGTATAAAAATCTATTTAAGGGTTACTGAAGGTAAATGCAATGACAACAATATAAAAAAGCCTCACAAAACTGTGTTCATCAGTCAGAATCTGATTTACATGTGACATTATTTCAGTGTTTTTAAACCACTTATGGAATCTTCCACACTTCCACAATCTGCCTTCCACTCCCTCTTTCTCTTACTCTCACACCTACCTTGCTTTATTTGAGCTCACTTTGACTTGCATGTTGTATAGGGTGGATAAACGAGAAACAGTGACATGCTTGCTGTATAATTTAGAATAGAATCACATACAATTTAAGAACCAAGCTGGAAGCTGTTACATTACATGTTGCCAGGCTGACTTGGCTGGCACTTTTCGATTGCACTGCCAACAAAAGAGAACTGCATGATATCTAAAGCACAGAGCTAAGAGAAAAAGCACCTGCCCAAGAGCTGATGGGAATCAAGTGCACTAACTGTTTCTTATTCTCCCAAGAGGTATAAGATGAATATGAAAAAGAGGAACAAACAGGCAACTACACAGGAAGTGGCAAACACAGAAAGAAAAGAGATAAACAGGTGTAAAGAGTCATGCAATGGCAGATGTGCGGCGATGAGGTTTATGAAGTGAAGGTGACTGATTTTTACTGCTGGGAATATTGAGATGAGATTTTAAATGGCCATTTTATTGAGTGCTTCTCTGAGTTGACTTTTTGACCAGTGACATTCAGCTCATCAGCCATCAGTGTGAACAGGATTTAGGATATATAATGAGAGAATAATGTAGAAAATATAGAATTTTACTATTATGTAGATTACATACACTTACACTCAGGTAACCTATGGTAAATTGATAAAAACACTTTATTTTATGCTGCTCTTCATCATCATCATCATAATCATTATCATCATAATCATCAACATTATTATTATTATTATTATTATTATTATTTTCTTCTTCTTCTTCTTCTTCTTCTTCTTCTTCTTCTTCTTCTTCTAAGTAACGAGTAGCTTCTTTAGTATATCTTTATGGTGAGGATGGATGATAACCCATCGAGATCTGGCCTCTTTTCCGGACTTTAAATCCATACAGCACCTGTGGAATAATTTAAATTCCAGAATCAGAAGACGATGTGAACCTCCGGATGTCAATAATATCATTCACTCAAAAACTGTATTTTAATAAAATGACATTTAAACTGTAGCATGATACCTAATACATGTATATGATCAGTGAACATCCCTGACTCCTTATTTTGAAGTTATATACATATATAAAAAAAAATAGAAGGGCACTCCAGAGCGTACACCTCCACTAAGGACAGTAGTCAACTCTTCTATGATACAACCACTTTGAATGTCTGGATGTACAGTGGCCATGCCAATCTAGCTACATATGGGCTTCTCACATTAGGCTAATCAATAACAAAAGCCTCACTAGGTCAACAGTACATGAATGCACTTGAAAATAGCTTTAAACTTTGATAAAAGAGAGAAATCACTTAATCATTAAACTCAACAAATATTTTCATCACAAAAGCTTAACATTTGATACAACTATTTACATCAGCTCACCTGCAAAATACATAAAACTAATGTCCAGTACAGAGGTTAATCTTGTGCTGCAGTTCCTCTTAACACTGAGAATCAATACTCAGTAAACTATTTTTTCTTTAGGAATGTTTTAGGGTATGCACATGACATCACCTTAGACAGAAGTCCCAGTGGTTATACCCACTGAGTGGCACAAAGAATGAGTGGTGCCTTTAACGCTCAGCACTAATGCTGCAAAAGCAAACAAAATAAGGATCACTGTCAGGTTTTCGTAAGCCTAGCATCCACCACTATCTTTATTGTAAATAGATACTTGTTTGTTTTACTTCTGGTTTCAAAATATCCCCTACTAAATCACTTGTACATAAAAGAAAAATCCATGTCTTGCCACTGAGGGGGCTGTGTTCCAGTCAGTGATGTCGGTGCATACCCTCTCTATGTTGTATCACTATTGAACTTTAATGCAATCTAATGAATTTTAAAATGTACTTGGATCTGCTACAAAATTTTATGTGTCTTTCATTGGTCATGCTACACCCTTCCACCAAGTTTCATGGAAATCTAGATGGTAGGTTTTGTGCAATCCAGCTTACAGACAGACAAACCGCACCAAAAACAAAACCTCCTTGGTGGCGATAATAAAACAAAACTTATAAGCACATATTCTCTTTCTTATTCTCCTAAGAAGAAGAAGAAGAAGAAGAAGAAGGAGGAGGAGGAGAAAAACAATAAAAAATCCTGCAGCCTGGATCCATGTCATTTGCTTAATTTCATACTATATCTCCCCATAGATACTGAAGTTCCAGCTCATGGTTTTCATTTAAGGAGCAACCATTATAGTGCATATTATTTGACTATGTGAAATGAAGAATTCCCAGCTGTGTTCATTTCCATCCATTTGAATTAATGGAGAAAATTGGGTAAGGGTATATATGGGGTTATGTGTGGGGCTCATCATTGGTGGCTGGTGATTAAACGAATGGGCCAATGAAAATTTTAATTTACAGAAATTTTCCTCTTGGCACCCCTAAAACTAAGATTTAGGGGTAATTTAGCACCCCTAAAATAAAGTTTTCATGTAGATCGTGGATATACAAATGCAGTGACTAATCCATATTAATGGAAGGAAAAATTTAATATTGTCTGGAATGTAAAAATTGGATTCATAAGCTGACCATTATTACAGAAAGTGGTCAATTTATTTCTAAGCTCAGTAATACAGCTTGTTGAGAGAGTAACTACCATTTAAAATATAAAATATTTTGTATTTTACATGACTGAGGTCCTGGTGGAACAAGGGCTCATTGCTTAAAAAGATAAAAAGCTCAAAATTTAGATTGATGCAAAAAGATTATTAAATTGCCTATGCATTCCATAATTCCGAAATTGTCACCAGATTCAAAATGGACATTATATACCAAAGTTGCCAGATGCTATACAATAAGACTGTTTTAGATTTGACCTCTTTTGTTCTCAAATTTAATATAGCATCTGTGAGACACTCTGGATACCAAGATAATCAGTAGCTGTAGATTTTGTCATAACTTCTGTATATTCAGAGAAAGATTTGGTAGGCTATTTGCAAAACAGGCACTTTGTCACAAGCTCTCCCCACCCCAGAAGTCCAATTCCCAGAATCCCTCATCCCCACCAATTCCACTTCTCTGCTCTCTGCCACTTACAAGTGGACAAATTCACTGACCTTCTGATTACAATCATCTAGTTCTCATTATCTCTTTTTATAAATACACCTTAGTTTCTGTCATTTATTGCTGGGTTTTCTTTGTTCTCATTGCTTGTATTTCAAAACCTTTTCCATTTGCCTCCTGGTTAATACTTCAGAGGTTGAATTAATTTGTTTTGCCTTTGGAGTGTCCTTTTGCTCTGTCAATTGATCTGTTTGCTTGTAAAGTTTTTGTTCCTACTATCTGAATTTTTGATATTGCCCTTGCCTGCTGATTTTTATTGTTTGCCCAGCGTTTCTTCTGTTCATAATCAAGTGTTTATTTCAACTTACATACATCTCCACTGGTATCATCAAGCCTGACAGTGTTAGTTATATAAAATAAAAAAGTGCAGAAAAACTTCTGAATAGATGCTTTATTTAATTTGTATGTCGTTACAATGAAGCAAGTATACTGCTTAGAAACACAGAAAGCCCTGGGGGAAGATTGCAGATGAGCTTTTTATTTTATGTGGCCACATACCTGTGGCACTGCAGTCAATTAGTAATGTACTTTTCAACAAAATAAATTGGTTTCCTTCCTGCTTTCTGCTTTGCTTCGCTCATTGTTCAGAGAGAGAGAGAGAGAGAGAGAGTTCACATTAATATATGTAGAAAAGAAAACTGCCATGTTAGTCATTACCTCTGTAGCTCGGACCCTCAACTGCAAACTCCTGCTAAACCATGTCCCCACTGGTTGCAAGTATCCTGTGGTTTATTTTAATGTTTATCATTCCCTTGTTTAATTTGTTGTTTTTAAAATGTATTTTCATGGTTAATTATTAACACACAAAGGGTTTCCCCCATCTACATATTTCAGTCTTTGCATACTTAAGGCATGAATAAAGCTATGTTTAAAAAAGTGCTTAAAGAAAATATGACAATTAGACAGCTGCACTGAAGAGGAAGCATAAACACTATGCTCTTTTGATATTTTCTCACTGCAATCTCTTTTTGCCATAGCTCCATAATAAACCATAACTAATTATCTTTAAGCATGAGTAATCTTATATCAAACCAATCCATGGCGCTTTCCCAATTTCCACATCTCCAAAGAGGGAACAGACATTTACAACTAATTGTTCAGCTTGTAATGATTTCTTTGATGGTTCAAAAACTGTTCTGCAAATGTGTCACACTTGCACAGTGCCTTTAGATATATTTAATGCTGCAATCAGAAGAGAGAAAACGTAATTGCATGATGGCTTTTTATTTATATATTTCTTTAAAGACCTTTTATATACTTATAAAAATGAACTGAATGGTACAACATTTTTATATTTATGAGATTTTATTATAATATTCACCATCATTCATTCATTAGTTCCTTCATTTGCAGTGCCCTTCAGGTATTCTAAATTTAATACTTAATTAATTGCTGTGCTTTCATTTGCATAATGCATGAAAAGTCTGCATATTGTAATTGAATATTTGTGCTTTTATTTTATTAAAAAACACTTCAAAAAGAGTTATTTAAATATCAAACCTATCCTTCTTACCAGAACTCACATATTGCTAAAGTGGACCTCAATTATCATGTTCAATGCCTCGATTTATAAAGTATATTCCAGTATATACCTAATCTCATATTATTCCACTGGTGCTTGAGTTCCAGCTCTGAATTAGCAACCAATATGGTACATATTATTAGACCATATGAGATTAAGAAATGAAAAATCCTCAGGTGTGTCCATTTCAATCAGTTTCAGAATGAGAGTATTTCTACTGAGCTCAAATGCACTGACATAGGTGCTTTATCACTGTAACTAAAAATTACCCTCTTTAAAACTTTTGGAATTTTGCTTTCAATGATGGAAAGACATTATTGCAGGCTACTCATAGAATAACATTTTGTGACTCACTGATATCTTATTCATAACAGTCTGCAAGATTTACAGCACTTAGTAGATACCCTTATCCAGAGTGATTTAGATGTCCTTTTTAGTTTCAAGTTTTGGGAATACCATAAAGCAAAATCCCTGTAGAGAAGAGTTAGGAAAGCCAAGAAAACAGTGTATGAGACATTTTTTGCTTTACTTTGGAAACAACTAGGAAAAGATCATTCCAAATAACTAGGAAAAGATCATTCCATGACCTGGGTGGCAGTACAAAGATGAGACATGATGCATGTCTTACTTGTGTCTTGAGGCATGGGGGTTAAGTTAAGCCATACTAGAGTCTTGAAGGGAACATTGTGCAGAGCTGGGCTTGATAAGTGTCTTCAGGGAGTTGGTGGCTGGTAGGTAAGTGTTTTAAATCTGATGCAGGCAGCTACAGGGAGCTAATGCAGGAAACACAGCCTTAGAGTGATGTGAGAGAGTGTGAGAATCTGTCAAAAAATGAGTTATTAATATATTACTGACATGCCACTTAATGTTAATGTTAGCTTAAATAGGGGTTCTCTTTGCAGCCAGCAACCCCATTAACTGTAAAATTAATTCCACGGACCCCCTTAGCATAGATTTATTTGTTAAACATAACCCAATTATAGATTATCTAAATTATATTAGATTCATTATTTCCATATGTCCAATAATAATTTGGCTATTTTTTGTAGAAAATATAGCTATTTATTCCCGGAATTTCCACCAACAGAAGACATTAGCTAAAAAATCATCGACCCATTGACTTTGTTTCACAGACTCCTGGGCATCCTTGGACACCAATTTAAAACATTTTCTTTTTATTTGTAAAGTTACTTTCACCTAAATCAGAATTTGGCTGACATCACACATTCTTCACACATCACATTTATAATAGAATAAAAAAAAGTAAATATTATTTTTTCTATTATTATTAGTCATTCTAACAGAACAGATGATCTAGCTAAACTAAACCTGCCGAACTGGGAAAAAAAAGACATTCAAATCCTTAATAAAATAATTCTATAGCTACAACTATCAAGTCATCATACAGTACAACACTTTCATGTGCTAGTAAAGTATTTTGAACAATTCATGGCACATGTGCAAGAACTGACTGTAAATTAGGACATGTACAGTAGCTGAGTTTCTCTACTGTTTCCGACTCAGAAGATACATCTCTTTAGTGAAAAGCTGGTTGGCCCACCACTGTGAATAGAGATAATCTTTGAAGCTGCTCTGGTTCTCCTAAGAGCACCATGCCTCTGTGTATAGAACAGACACTGTAGCATGTGAACGATACTGTGGAATACAAATTCATGCGGCTTTTAATGCTAGAGGAAATTTATGCATAGTCCTTTACAAAGGGGAATATTAAACTTTATATTAAAATAATGCATGTCTGGATCAATGAAGATATTGAGATATATTGAACAGAATGTTCCATCACCTCTGGGAAGAGCATTTTGCCACTGGTGCTGAACATGCAGACTGTAAATTCTCATTTTTATAAATTTTGACACTAAGTAACCAGAGTTAAAAAAAAACCCCAAACAAACAGTTGATTTCATTCTAACAGTTACGCATTAAAATGAAGGATTCTTCCTTTCAAGTGTAAATAAACTGAAATAATCGACAACATTAGTGACACCTCTGTTTGCATTCATTATCTTTACATGCAGAAAATATATTTTTTAACTTAATTAATTAATTTTTTGTTTGTTTTTGACCTAAACTAAACTGTTTACATGGATAATGGAAATGAATATACCCCTAATATTCCAATGTATGTGCAACCATGCAGGCCCCAACCTTGTGTACAACACACAGAGCTGACTGTAAACAGGCAAGAGGCTGTGTGTCACCAATAAAGACTAATTGAGATGCATATTCTGAATGCACTATATACATGTCAAAGAATGCTCCCAAAACCTGATTCATAACAGCACATCCCACATGTCTTGATTGGAAAATGTTAAATTCATAATAAGGCCAAATTTGGAATATCCATACAGAATATGCTGTTTTCGTGACCCGTATCAAATTCTGAATATTGTCATATAATGGATAATAGTGGAATGTTGGTGTGTATGTAAACGTTCTGACTGCTAGTTGTGGATATGGGAGCAAGAACGTAAAGAAACATAGGGGGAAAGAAAGCTCATTTACACTTTTGGAACTTGGAATGAATGTCATCAACCACTTTGACTATGTCCTGGTTTCATCTCCTACAGCTCCAGAAACACTTTGCTATTAATGCTCTGATGGTGGTAAAGCACTACCTAACACACTATGTGGCCCAAAACTGTGTTCAATTGACTTGAGATCTACCGAGTACGAAGACCCTAACATGTGATTTGTCCTTTGTGGATTGAGGCAGGTTCATCCTGGAAGAGGAAGAAATATATCATCATAAGATAAAGGCGATCAGTCTTTACAAATCAAACTCACTGATTTGTAGTGACCTTTTCTTTTAAGGTGACATGTCTACCTAAACCATGTCAGCAAAATTTCCCTCCTACAACCCAGCCCGCAGTTTTTTCTTCAGTTTGTACCTTCATCCATTATCTATACCGCTTTATCCATCTGGGTCGCAGTGAAGCTGGAGCAATTTGTGAATCATTTGCAATAGGTGAATCACACCTATGGGCAATTTAGAGTAGCCAGTTGATCTAATCTGCATGTCTTTGGACTGTGGGAGGAAACCGGAGCACCCAGAGGAACCACCCTCATGCACGGGGAGAGTTTGTACCTTTAATTTGCTTTATCCAACACTGCTTAATATGACAGTATGGCAATCTAGTCAATTCTAAGATCTCTGGTGACTTGATGGTTGTGGTTCTTGATTCATTTCTACAGCCAATCTACAATTTTTTTTTTTTTTTTTTTAACAATTTGCTAGAAATGCTAGTTGCAAAAAAAAAAAAATCTAATAAAATGTAGTACAGTTTAAGATCATATCATTCACATTTTTTTATTTTTTTTTTTACATTGTTCATGAAATTTACCAGAGATAGTCTCTATAAAAACAGAACATTATATGGAATGCCTTACCGAAGAATATTAACTGAAACTTGAGCATGTATTTTGTGCTTAGAGCAAGTTTACAGTCTATGCTGCATGTATTTGGCATCTAGCTACAAATCTTCAAATGTGCATTCAGAGAATTCTTTTTATAAATAAATAAGAAAATACAATAACAGCATAAAAAAAATGGAACAGAAATAATACAGTAATTTAAAAAAAAGACCTAAGCTTCAATACACTCCCAAGCTGCAGCATACACCCAATGCACCAAAAAGCCCAAGGGTAAACAATCGCGTGTACATATAAGTCTCTTAATGAGTCCATAAACAAGAGACAGGTGCAGGTGATAATGAGGAGGCTGTGCCAGGAGGGGAGATGTCAGTCTATATGAGGCATTTCAAACCCAATAGGTGTTCAGAGCCAAAACGTGTCAAACAGTCCTAATATGCTTTTCTGCACATTTCCAGGACTTGTTCAATCCAATTATCCTTTTTTTAAAATCTATTTTGCATGCAATTATATACCAAAACAGTACAAGTTACTCATGAAAATACACAACCAATCATTCCAGGTTATGCATAACCTGCATAACCAATTAAATATTACTGCAACCTTGGCTAACAAAGTAATACAACTAGGAACCATTTCTTTTTGCACTCTATATTCTGAGGAGGGCTTTGTGAAGGCAGATGAGCTCACTCTGGCCCTGTTTACACTTGGTTTTAAAATGTGTCTTGGGAGACTGGCTCACAAGCGGAAAGTGCTAAATACAAGTACAAACAGCCACCAAAACACATTCCAAGATGCATTTCAACCACTTGCTGAGATGGTCTGGGACACATTTAGTCACATCTCTGTTGTAATGTAAATGTGTCCTAAAGGTCCTGTTTACACTTGGTTTTAAAATGTGTCTTGAGCATTCAGGTCACAAATGGACACATCGCCGTTTACACCTGTGTTTATCATGCATCTCTTAGGTGTCCAGCTGACCACTTTTATTCAAGTTTCGTTACTGCCTACATCACTTCCGCTAGAAGGTCAAAGGTACCAGTGCTATAATATATTAAAATGTAAAAACTGCAACAAACCTTCATTATTTTCTTGCACTCCAACCATGTGCATTGGTGCTCCTCCATTTTTTTCTAGCTTGTTTCGCTATTACCAAAACAACCACTGCGTCCAGCATTAAAGACATATTTTCCTGTTACGTCCGTGTAAGGGACACATAGGGATGCATTAGCATTTACACTACAGAAGGTATGTGGTTAAATGCGTCCCAGACCACATTGGCAAGTGGTTTGGGTGAATGCGTCTTGAATGCATCTTGGAGGTCATTTACACTTGTATTTAGCGCTGCCAAGTTGTGATCAGATTACCCAAGACACATTTTAATACCAAGACAGAAACAAAATCTGAACACATGTGATTAGCTGGAAACTTGGAGATGCATGATAGACACAGGTGTAAACAGCAATGTGTCTCAGCTGTCCACTTGTGATCCAATTGCCCAAGATGCTTTTTATAGTTTAGCTGTAGATGTGCTAAATGCAGATATTTTCAATGTGTTGATCTAAAAATCCCAAATTAGGTTAATTTTTCTGTCTAATTTCTGGTGGCTTCCTTTTTTCCTTTATATTTGTTAACAACCATTATTCACAGTTCAAGCTCCTCACACAGCTCTCGGCACAACAGATTTCCACACAAATTTTGTCTTGTACTGATTATGAAGTGTCAATTTTTTTTTCAGCCTGTATACATCATTCGAAAGAAACTGAAATTTAAAAACTAACTGTTATATTTTAACTTTCATTTGTGCCAAATTCCACATTTTAATTGAGAGATTGTCCACATAACTATAATCAGTGCATCTGTAATTCTGATGAAATAAAAAAAACAGCTGTGCTATTTCAGTAAGGCATGGTTAAGTAGAGTGAGCCAAAGAAAGGGAGAATAAGAGAACAGAGCAATGATATCTTTTCTCTGTGCAGTTGGATATCATTTGTGCCAATCATTGAGCCTGCTCTTACATACCAAATAGACTGAAGTGTGTTTGGAACATATTGTTTGGTTAATTGGATACTTCAATCAGAAAGCATCAGACACATATGCACAAATAGGATTGTTCTTTCAGACAACTTTTTTGGAAAAAGATAGGGACTATGTAAGAGAGGTGTGCATGAATTAGAGATCGCAGTGGCATAAACACTCCTTGCTTCTCATATAAATTGAAATTTTAATCAGGCACTGTAGCAAGGGTGTACCAATACACCAGGGTGTGGTTTCTATTCATTCAATACTATTCTACTTTATTCACCTAGAAAGGAGAGTTTATTTTGGATTACATTGGATGAAAACGCTTGAAGTAAACACTTCTCAGAAAATAAAGCTAAAACTATAAATCTGTTTTTATCATGACAAGATTGTTTTGATATGATATATGTGGATTGAAAGATGGTGGTTTTCTCTTAGTCCTTTAACTCCAGGACTCATTTTTAGGCCCATGTTCAAAAATGACATACCCAAAATGAATCGAGTAGCCTAGCAACTACAAGGTTTATTTGTGTTATCTTGGTAACATAATGAAGGTAACATTTGTGAGACTATTGTAAAGGTGTGAGAATCATACTAATATAATAATATATATATAATATATATAATATATAATATATATATAGTTTGTCACAGTAAATGATGATGGCACACAGCAGAAAATTGAAAATTTAATTTCCGCCTAACAGAAATTTACAATCTTTGGTAAATTTACAATTTACATTTCTTCTTCAATAGCATGGAGTTGCAAAATCGCTATTGTCAGTTTTTGCAGGCATGCATTGCTAGCGTGTTTTGACTGCTTGGTTATTTATTCGATTTGTGATGGAAGAAATGTGTTTTGTCTAGGTAGAAATGTTTGTTTTGTGCTTTTAGTTGAGCCCATTAAGTAGATATGCATTATGTGTGGGATGTTAACTGTTTAACATGCATTTGAAAGGTGCTGTTTAATGCACAACTGTAAAATAATGGGTTGCTCCCTTCAGAGTAGAGACCTTGCTTCTCACAGCGGAGTTGGGATCTTATTCACAAGTGATGAAAAAGGGCGTGTGAGATTATTAAATGGATTGGGTCAGCTTCCACAGTGTTATGAGTTCTTTACCAGTCAGTGGTAGTGAAGCAGGAAATCAGTTTATTCATAAATCTAAATCTCTACTCTCACCAATAATGTTACTCTATGCAGGTAGTGAACGAAATAATAAAATGCAGGTGACAGAAAATAGGTTTCTCCACAGGGTTGCTGGGCTTACTCTCAGTGATAGGCACTTAACAATCTGGGAGAGTCTTGGAAGAGAGATGCTGCTCTTCTGAATTGAGAAGAGGTATTTACCCTTTATAAGAATGCCCATACTGGATGGACCTCAGGCAGTCTGAGGACCTGCTCTAGAGATTATATCTAACAGTTGGGTTGTGTTCATTTGGAGGTCCCCAAGGAAGGACTGGAGTCTGTGAGTGATGGTAGAGAAGTTTGGACTGACTTTTCATGTCTGTTGCCAGTGTGACTCTCACCAGGAAAAGTGGAAAGAAAAAGATTTAATGAGTTAAATAGAAGAAAATGCATGAATGCAAATTTAGCAGAGAACCACTGCCTAGCTGTAGGAAAGAACAGAAGTCAGCGACTGTGACTGTGACGGTGTTCACCTAGCTGAAATGTAGACATTTCCAAGAGCAGTAAAAAACCTGGTAAAGGTTTTTTCTTTCCTAAAAGTAAGCAAAGTGATGCAACAACATGGTTGACTAGTCTGACTTTAAGGCTTGAAATATTGCATATGCATAAATATGGTAAGTGTAAGCTCGGATTGGACAAAACTGGTCAAGTATAAAAGTGGGAGAAGCTTTTCTATTTCTATTTCTTTCTGAACTTCTCTATTTTCACTGATTTTTTTTCCACAGAGTAGTTTTTACAGGCCTCGTAAGACCTGAGGGATATCAGGCACCAAGCTGTAAGAGTACCCAATAAAATATACCTCCCTCTCCCTAATTAATTAACAGATTTATTAAAAATCCCTAATCAGTAAGTCTACTTCTGCGTCATGTGAATTAACACATTACTTTGGTGTGCTTGGTCTCACGTAAGAACATACTTTTAGTGGAGATACAGAGTTCTATTTTGCATTTGCTTCTGATAGTATCTTTGACAATAAGGTTCAAATTAAAACTCAGGGTAAGCACTGGCAGGTTTGTTATGTACATGTAACTTCTATATGCCAGCAAGCATGAGCTGCTGCCTTGAAGATAAAAAAAAAATCATATGTTTCATATATATATATGAAACGGTCAAAAAGTTTGGACACACCTACTCTTTTTCATAGGTTTTTCTTAATTTTTTTTGCTTTCTACATTGTAAAACATTACTG
>JAQQZR010000653.1:0-13506 GCA_030068235.1 Notoglanidium macrostoma | reverse complement strand
TTGAAATGTGCTCATTTAGTGGATAAAGGTGTACAATTTCCCAGTTTGAACATTTGTTATGTTATCTATGTTCTGTTTTGAATAAAATATTGGCTCATGTGATTTGAAAGTTTTTTAGTTTACTTTAAAGATTGTCCCAACTTTTCTGGAATTCTGGATAATAATATATTAATATATTATACAATATAATACAATACAATAGTATACTATATAATACAATATAATACAATATAATTGAATATATTAATGGGTAGAGGAATAATGGCATGTAATGGGGTTGTGTGTAAGGTACTGATGTGCATATATGTGCATTTAGTAGGGTAAGGTCAGCGGCTGGTGGCTAAGCATCCTGATGGCTTGTGGGAAGAAGCTGTTCTTGAATCAGATGGTGCAGGTGATGATGCTCCAGTAACATTTACTGAAGGGCAGAAGGATGAAGAAGGCATGAACAGGGTCGTTGACATCCATAGTGATAGACTCAGCCCTTCTCTGAGTTCAGTTCCAATGATTTTGGATGCAGTTTTAATGGTTCTTTGCAGCAGTTTGAGGTCCGGGGCAGTCAGGTTTCCTCGCCACATTGTGAGGAAACCTGTCAGGATGCTCTTGATGATGCAGTGATAGAAACTCTCTAGGGTGCTTGTTCCCACCCTAAAGCTCTTTACCTTCCTCAGGAAGAATAGTCTCTACTGAGCCTTCCTGAGGATTTAAATGTTGTTGGGGTCCATGAAAGGGAGTCCAAGATCTGGATGCCCAGGAACCTGAAGCTGCTGACTGTCTCAAAGGGGCACCATGAATGATGAGTGGGGTATTATTGTTTCTGCTTTTCCTGAGGTCGATGATGAGCTCCTTGATCTTATCAATGTTCTAGGGGAGGTTGATGTTATTGCACTATACTCTCAGTTCTTTTACCTCCCTCCTGCAGGTACTCTCCTCATCATTGCTGATAAGGCCAATCATGCTGGTATTGTTTGCAAACTTGACAAAGGTGTTGCCCTCATGTCTGGCCACACAAACATGATCAGTGCAATGGGGCAGTAGTCATTTAGACAGGAAACAGAGGATTTCTTTGGCATGTCTTTTTTTTTGTTTGTTTGTTTTTTAAAGCACAATTGTACCTTGCACTGGGACAGTGACAGGCTGAAGTGTCAGTGTACACCTGGGGCAGCTGGGTGGTGCAGGATTTCAGGACACATGATGGGATGACATCAGGGTCAGCAGGTTTGCAAGTTTTAACCCATTTAAAAGTTTTACTGCAAGACAGCTTCACTCTCTGGAAATACTGTCTCTCTTTCCACATCCAAGCCACAAGACTCAAACTGATATATATTGTAGACATAAAACAGTACAAAAACAGTTTAGATTTCCAAACATTCATTTTCAAAGAAAAATTATGTGTATTTGTAAATGTTTTGTATGTCGGTAAAGAAAGCAGAATGTTATGTAAGAGACCACTTTTTAGACAAAACATAATGAAGGCTCCTGGTTTTCACATGCACAAAAAAGAAGCAAATACGACAGTTAAAGTCTCCAGAAGAACTGTGTCAGCTTCTGCTCAGTAAAACTTACCAGCTAATTTCCTACAAAAAACCCTGCACAAATTGTACCCTGGTACTACTATTTACGAAAAATAAGTAAACTGTCATCACACAAAATATTGACTATATTTAGTTTAGTCTGTTTACTGCACATTGTAGTATTTTCCTTTTGAATAGAAATATTTAATTACATTATTTGTGAAGTCATATTTACTTTACAGCATTGGTTTGCATGTGCCTAATACTTTTGCACAGGACTGTACATGTATATCATGATACTAATACTGATTAATGGTGATTAAATGAATAAAATGTCTCCCAGATGGGCAAAAAAAAATTCCCTGTTGCTCAACACACTTCCTTCAGCATTCAGCTTTGCCTAGGTGACTTTGCAATGAGCAATGTGTTACAAAATATCTTATTAATATTCCATCTAATTTATCTCCATTGTTTTCACTGTGGAGAGGAGACGGCTTTGTAAAACTCATCATATTTATTAAACACACGAGGCAGGCAGAGGTACAAAAACATGGCAGGAAAAAGAATAATCCAAACACATACAGAAGGTCAGTTGATCGGCAAACAGTACATCAAAAACATCCAAAAACAATGATCAAAAACAAGAGCAGAGTCCCAAAAACACAAGAAAGGCAATCACGGGTAATGCACGGCTTGGCAATAGCGTCACGAAGGTTGAAACTAATGCTTCGCGAATACGAAGGACAACTAAGAATCCTTTTAAAGACCAGCATGATTGTCTCTGGATTGAGTGCATCCAATTACAGGTCACATGACTTGAATCCGGGAGCGTGTGCTCACAGGAACTGTAGTCCATTGTAGTTCTCGCCATAAACGCGGAAGTGCGTGCTTCCGCGCTATGCTCGACAGAGAAAATGAAAGCACTGCGTGCGCAGCCAAGTCCCCGATGCATTCCGTGCTTGTAGCAAGGGGCAGAATTAAGGTTAATTAGCATTAAAAACTTATATGCAAAACCTACTTTTATGAACTAGTCATAAGATTTTTGGCCTATTTTCAGAAACTTGTCGCCAAACCACTCAGCAGTGTGTGAACCTAAATAATTATCAGAAACATTTTGACTTTTGTAAAAAACAAAATAACACACACATCAAACTATTTTATTGCAGTGGCGCCTAATTTACTCAAACAGCTGTAACTTGTAAGTGTTTGAATATATTTGCATGAACCTTCTACAGGCCTTACAGGCTTAAAAAGACAAGATTCTGAGGTCATAAGCAAAGTTTGGTCATGGTCATTCCTAAGAATTGGAGATATAATCAGATGTTTCTCAGGAGGCATACGTTGCATCAAGGTGAAATTTGGTAGGCTGCTAGTGGATTTTTAATGATGACCTAATTAATTAAAAAATATGGCTGCCATTAGCCAATCAGATTAAAGCAGGCTTTGACAAAGTAAACAATGAGCTATTATCACAAAACCTATAATAGGTTTGGGTTAGGACCCACTACAATCTGAAACAATCTCACTCAAATTGGTCTCAGGGCTTCATGTTTGGGCAAACAAAACCAAGTATATCTCTTGGTAAAAAAAAATGTCTACAGTTAAATTTCTATTTTAGCTTGATTGCCTCACTCAATCCACACAAAACTAAGTTTTTGAACCTTTAATGCTGCTATAAGAAACCTATGCGCAAAAGAGGAAATTTAATGATAGCACAGAATTATTACCCAACCTAAATTGACTATCTGTCCACCAAATAGTAATAATGTGTATGTTGTAATAATGCTGTAGTGAAACTCCTCTTACAGCAAAGTTAAAAAGCGTTTTGTTTTAACTTTGTTATCGGGAGGATCCCTGATGTGGTAAATGGTAGGGAACCCTAGCCCGTTATCCCAAAAGTGCCTGATGTAAACAGAACCAAGATGTGTGAACAAATTAAAAGAGACTGTGAGGGAGTGCTTATGTGACAAGGGTTAGACAATCTCCAGGTCTACATGCACCACAATTATACCATTGAGCTATTGCTCCTGTGTTAAGACTGGGAGTGATTGTGACTATTAGACTGTCCCTCAATAAAGCTTTCCCTAGCATAAAGCAAATTATATGATGAGGAATGAAAATAATTTAACTTAAACAAATACACTCCCATCTCCCCTTTCTTTTAAACCAAAATATTTGCTCCTTTCCTTTTAAACCAAAATACTTATTCCCCTTGTCTTAAAGCAAAATATTTTCTCCATTTCTTTTAACACCTCTTTTAACGTCTCTTGTCTCTTGTCTCTTGATCTCCAGCAGTGTGACGTGGCAACATACAATGTCCTTGCGCCGAGCTGCGTTCCTTAGCGTCTTTTAAGCATGGATCATAGCTGCGGGGCGTTTGCCCCGATTGCGGCCAAGTGATCATCGCCTAGCAACTGGGGCTTTATTACAACCCCGGGTTGGCCGCGGCTCCATCTGAGAGGTGACTGGCGACGCCACAGTGGCTCGCGATGTTACAAACTTATGAGGAGAATTAATTAATAACCCAGAATTATTACACAACCTGTCCCCCGAAATACTTTAATAGGTGTTGTGGGGCACTAGGGTAGAAGACAGGCACAGGAGGCAGAAGTGTGGGGGAAAATGCTCTCTGCTTATTTGCTCTTCTGTAAAAATTTGAAAGAAATGAGGGAGAACAGGAGTAGGAGAGTCTTGCACTGTCATGCTTTGGATGCTGGAAGAGTGAGGAGTGTGGGTCCATGGCAGGAGCCTGGAGGTCAGTCTTCTCAGGGCCATTGTTGGGGGTGGTCACCAGTGGTCAGCTGAGGAGCTGTCCTCTGCGTCCTCAATGTCTGCAGGCAGAGAGAGAGAGAGAGAGGCACTGCATCACAACGCACGTCAGAGAGGAGCATACTCTGTGGCTGTGGCTGACATGGCTGTGAAGCATGTGCTCTCCGGCGGTCCACACTATTGGTTGTGTTGAACTGCTGCTGTGGTGTTCTTGCTACTGTGCGGAGCCATCTTTGCAGCACCACTGTTGCAGTGTGAAGAGCACTTGCTGGTTTGGAGGTGCTGGTCATCAATCTGTGGCGACAACCCACCCCCTTTCCCCCCAGGCTCGAAGCCATCTGCGGGCCCAGAATGATATCTCAATAGGGCATCAGCATTGCCTTGCTGTGCTCTAAAATGGTGGTGTACCTGGATCAAGAAGTCCTGGAGAGATAAGAACCAACGGTTTACCTTGCTGTTGGAGTCTTTGGCCTTCGCCATCCACTGCAAGGTGACCAACGTGAAGGGACTGTACCATAGTCCGTCCACTGCCCACTTGATGTCCATGGCTTCTCACTCCACTGCCATGTAGCACTGTTCCGTTGGGCTCAGTTTCTTGCTGATATATATGATGGTATGTTCCTCACCTTTGAAGACTTCACCTTTGAAGACAGCACAGCACCCAGACTCATCTCAGAATCATCACTGTGGACCAGGAAGGGGAGCTTGAAGTCTGGATTTCATAGCACTGGGGCAGGGCGACCTTGAGCTTCTCAAAGGGGCATCTGTGCACCTTCTCCAGTTCACCCTTCCTGGTCAGGATAGAGAGGGGGGAGTCTAGAGAGGAGAAGTTAGACACAAACCTGTGATAGTAACCAGCCAACCCTGTTTTGGGGAGGGTGGAGGCCAGCAGGGATGGTACAGAAGCCCCATTCAGCTGTATGGTGGTTTTGGCTTCCAGGGGATGGGAGATAGTGTGCACTGCACATCCAGTCAGCCAGGGCTTATTGTGTCGGGGTGGGGTGCAGCAGTCGGAATCCATCAGCATTCCCTTGTCTTGTGTTTTGTGATGTCTGCACTGTCTGCAGTGTTTGCACATGTAGCAGATGTGCACTTTATGCAGTCTATGTTGTGTTGCAATGTTTGCACATGTTTGCACACATGCACTTTATGTTGTCTTCTGTTGCACCTTCGTAATTCTCTGGTGTCTTATATGTAGCACCTTATTCCTGGAGGAACATTGTCTCATTTCACTATGTACTGTATCATCTATATGTGGTTGAGATGAGAATAAAAGCCACATAACTTGACTTGTATGCCTGACGTGATCTCCAGTGGTCAGCTGAGGAGTTGTCTTAAGTGTTGTCAATGTCTGCAGGCACAGAGAAAGCAGCATTGCATCAGAACACACATCAGAGAGGAGCATACTCACTTGCATGTGTTGATAAGGGCAGTATTAATGGAAAATGTTAATAATGAACCCTTAACAATTGGCTACTGTAGAGTACAATAACTGACAAAAACAGAAGGTATTACGTGTCAAAGATAGTAGAGGTACTGCATTAAATGAGGCATAACCAGCTTCGTTTATAGGTAAGGTTTATAGGTTCATAGCAACAAACTGTTTTGATTCCTTCAATATTTTGTGTTTTGCTCTCTGGTTTCTTTTATTTATCCTCTACTGGCTTATTTTCAGATTTGCCTTTCATTCTCCTTTCTTTTTTGTAACACTTTTTTTCTTCTGGAAATTCACTTTGCATCTGTCTGGGTTTTTTTTCATTTTCTCTCTACATTTCTTTGATCTTATTGTAGATGAACCTGGTCTCATTTAGGGTTGCGAATGTGACATGTTTATGTTTTGTTTACAATATTTGTAATAGGATATGCACTCACAAGCAATACAATACAATACAATACAAGAGCTCTTCCATAAATTCTGCCTTTATGAATATAATAATGTTCAGTTTTGAGTTACACTGTAAGAAAGTAATAATTTGACTATATCATTATTATTAAGGTTGTAGTTTGCAGTGTTGCTGTATTGGATTGCAGGAACAAATTTTTTTGGCTTTGAAGAAAACTTTTACTATGGCATGTGTTCAATGTTAAGCAATGATAAGGACTCAGAAGTGTGGGACAGGCACATTTAGATGAAAAAATCATATAAATAATGAGTAATGAAAACAAGAATTTTAATATGGTGTAAAATAATATTTATATGAAACAATTTCATTTGAAATAATATCATATTGAAATTGTAATAGCTCTTTATGTATCTCAGCTCTAAGACCACAGTTGTGGGACATGGACAAAAGTGATGTTTGTACCCATAAAACACTTTTACATCAAAATACATTTTATTAAATGCACATTTTTAGCAATTATTTTTATGTCAAGATGTGTAATAACACTATATATATTCATCAAGCATTATATTACAAATTTTAAAATAAACTCAAAATTTCACTACTGGATTTAAAAATACCCATAGTTGCAGAAACAAACAATAATATTTGTCATGTCAACACTGGAACCGGCACTGGACAGTTCCCAGATTGCACCGCAGCCTATAAATATGGCTGCCATGGACTGCACATCCATGTCACGCTCCAACTCACGTATGTAGGTTACATGCATCCACAGATAGGGGGCATATTTAATTCAATTACTTTTACAGCAACAGGTCATACATAAGCTGAGTGTATGCTATATTATTGAACATCTTATGGTCATGTTGTGGTCATAACTTTGATATTGCAATAAGCCAAACTAAGCTTAGAACTAAGCCTTCAGAAATCGAATGATTGATTTTCATTGTTCTCAAATCGCTCTAAACAGATTAATATTGAGGCTATAGTAATTTGGGTTGATTTTAATTTCTAATTAAAATTTTAAACTTAAAAAAGGGATATTGTATGAGGCTGATTAACTAATGAGACTGATTGAATGAGGTGGAAAATTTTTTGAGACTGAATAATTAAAATTACAGTGAAGCACCTTTATTGGTGGTATGTACCTTGCATGTCCTTGCTTCTTCTATAAACAGAACCATTTCCCTTACACCTGATTATTTACTGTTTGCATCTTGACTCAATCACACATACGCATGCGCATGCTCAATATATAAACCACTTACTGCACAATTCCGATGATGTGAAGTATTGTCCTGTTTTCACTGTTCACATATCAAGTCTTGACATACTGGTTATTAACATCTTGCATGTTTTCTTTTTTTGGAATGTTTTTAATTCGTCTCTGCCTCTAACATAGTACAGCCGTGGCAAAAAGGTTTTGAGAATGAAACAAATATTAATTTTCACAAAGTCTGTTGTCTCAGTTTTTATGATGGCAATTTGTATATACTCCAGAATGTTTTGAAGAGTGGTCAGATGAATTGCAATTAATTGCAAAGTCCCTCTTTGCCATTATTCCCCAAGAAAACATTTCCACTGAATTTCAGCCCTGCTACAAAAGGAACTGCTGACATCATTTAAATGATTCTCTCATTAACACAGTTGAGAGTGTTGACAAGGACGAGGCTGGAGTTCACTCTGTCATGCTGATTGAGATAGAATAGAAGACTGGATGCTTAAAAATGAGGGTGGTGCTTGAAATCATTGTTCTTCCGTTAACCATGATTACCTGCAAGGAAACACATGCAGTCATCATTGCGTTGCAGAAAAAGGGCTTCACAGGTAAAGATATTGCTGCTAGTAAGATTGCACCTAAATCAACTATTTATTGGATCATCAAGGACTTCAAGGAGAGAGGTTCCAAACAAAAATTGTTGTGAAGAAGGCTTCAGGGCACCCAGAAAAGTCCAGCAAGCGCCAGGACCATCTCCAAAAGTTGATTCAGCTGTGGGATTGGGCACCAGCAGTGCAGAGCTTGCTCATGAATGGCAGCAGGCAGGTATGAGTGCATCTCTGCAAAAGGTACAGGGATTGGACAGCTTAGCACTGGGGTAAAGTCATTTTCTCTGACCATTCATGTGTGGGGTTGCTCCTCAGCCAAGGGAGTGTACTCACTCAAAATTTTGCCTAAGAACACAGCCATGAATTAAGAATGGTACCGAAACATCCTCCACGAGCAACTTCTCAAACCATCCAAGAGCAGTTTGTTGATGAACAATGCCTTTTCCAGTATAATGGAGCACCGTGCCATAAGGCAAAAGTGATAACTAAGTGAGCATCACTCAATCCTCAAGAGGCGGCTGGACAAATAAAAACCCACAAATTCTGACAAACTCCAATTATTAATTATGCAAGAATGGGCTGCCAGTAGTCAGGATTTTGACCTGAACTTGATTGACAGCATCCTAGTGCGAATTGCAGAGGTCTTGAAAAAGAAGGGCCAACACTGCAAATATTGACTCTTTGCATAAACTTAATGTAATTGTCAATAAAAGCCTTTGACACTTATGAAATGCTTGTAATTATACTTCAGTATACCACTGAAACATCTTACAAAAAGATCTAAAAACACTGAAGCAGAGAACTTTGTGAGAACCAATACTTGTGTCATTCTCAAAACTTTTGGCCAAGGATGTATATCAAATATTGTTATTTTGTAGCATTATGTGCGTATTTTCTTTGTGGGAGCTGTTAATTTTTTAGCATGAATATGAGAAACGATAACTGAAGCGCAACTGGATCCAATAGTGCCACCTCTAGTAGTTAAAGGGTTAATTTTATTTATTTTTTATAATTTTTAAATGTTCTTAAGCTCTTCTTTATTACCACTGGTTTTGCAAATCTGCATAGCACTTTATCAATGTAAAATGTTTTTTGCTCACATAGTTTCTTACTGAAGAACTGTATTTAATTTTGTAATGAAAATATTTCTAAAAAAAAATTTATTTTCTTTACATTCTCAGAGCAAGGTAGATCATTTTCTTTCTCATGCAGTAGAATGTTCATGAGCTGACTGATGGCTTCAGCCACCACACCATCATCATCCCACTCTTGATTTTAAATAAGTTCATATTCTTAATTTTCTAACACTGTACATCAAATTTCAGAATGTTAATTTCATAGCATTTCAGTTTCTTGTATTGTCTCCCATTTCTTTTAATTGCATATATGTTTGTATTAGTTGCATTTGCAAACCTGTACATAACTTTATCTATGTGAATTGTATTTAACCTAGCAATTGAATTATTACTGCTGTAGTATAAGTAAATCTTCTTTACTTACCCAGAGGCAGGCTGATTATTTTCTCCATCTCACCCTGGAGCTGACTGATAACTTTATACTATACCCTCAGCTCTTTCAGGAATTCTGTTTTAAAATAATATTTTCAGTTTTAAAGTGGTGTCATTTCCATGTTATTCATTTTCCTATAATGATTCTTACAACAATCACTTACTCTGTGAAGTGACTTTGTTTCCATATCATGGAGGAAAATTTCCATCAATACCCTAACTGCCATAGTGTGCTTTCTTTCTCCTGAATTAAGAATATTAAAAGCTTCAGATTCTGAGTCCAAGATGGCGGTGCGGCAGTAGCACGCAGCGGCCACTCCGGAACCGAAATGGTGCTTTTTTGTGCTATTTGTTTCTTGGCGTGACTCCGACGGCACATGGATACAGAAACAAACGGTGTTCATGTCTAATCACGAAAAACATTACTGGACATTAAGGAATACTCGAAAAGCGACCTGCAGGATGACCTTTTGGAAGCGCTATGAGTCCTCGGGTTGCTGTGGAATCCAGGCCTCCAGTCCTTGGCGTCGCCTGATGCCAGGGGCCGGGGGAGGGTCCGCCGAAAGCGGTGTTTGAGGAAGTGGAAGCTGGGCAAGCGGGCGAGGGTCCGTGCTAGGCTAAGAGCTAGTCCTAATCGGCTGGCTATACCATCCATAACACTTTCCAATGTCTGCTCTCTGGACAATGAATTGGGAATGTTTTGGGCAGGAATGTTTTGAGTAAACAAGATCCAGCACGTTTGTCCCTCTCATTGCATATTCCACATGCTGATGGAATTTCGGGAGCACTGACTTGAGATTTGCATTTTTTAAATCTCCGGCAACAATAAACAGTCCATCGAGGTGCGCATTCTGCAGCTCTCTAATAGCCCTGTACAGCTCACAGAGCGCATCTTTAGCATTAGTGCTGCGGGGAATGTACACTCCAACAATGAGCATGTCGGTGAATTCCCAAGGTAAATAAAATGGCCTGCATCTAACAGTCACAAACTCCACAAAAGATGAACAGTTACTAGAAACAAGCACAAAGTTCTTGCACCATTCCATGTTGATGTAAACACACAAGCCACTACCATGAGTCTTACCACACAGAGCTGCTCTTCTGTGGGAACAAAACACAGTGAGCCCATCTAGCTGAATGGCGCCATCCGTGACTCTGTCACTGAGCCATGTCTCTGTGAAAACAAAGACACAGCAATCTCTAAATTTGTGCTGGGTAGTCTGCTGAAGTCGGATGTAGTCCAATTTAATGTCCAGGGAGCAGGCATTAGATTGCAGAATAGACGGAAGAGCCGGCCAGCTAGGATTAGCTCTTAGCCTAGCATGGACCCCCGTCTGTTTGCTGCACTTCTGGCTTCCTCGCACATCACTTACGGCGAACCCTCCCTCGGTCGCTGGCATCAGGCGACGCCGAGAACTGGAGGCCTGGTTTCCACAGCAACCCGAGGATGTGTAGCATCTCCAACCGGTCATCCTGCAGGAGAGTTGTTAAATGTTTCTTAATGTCCAGCAATGTTTGGCGTGGGTAGACATGAACACCGTTTGTTTCGGTGTCCATATGCCGCACCAAGAAACAAAATAGCACCATTTCGGATCTGTAGTGTCTGCTGCATGCTACAGCCGTGCTGCCATCTTGTTGATCTGTGGAGTATACTATGAAGAGAGTTTAACCTACTGAGGGTTAACTTGGGGTTATTAAGTGAAGTCAGGATTGACAAACCCTGATTTTCTATATTGATGTAAAATGGTACTATGACAGCAATTAAGATGTTAGTTGATTTGGTGTTAAACAGAGTTTGTGCGCGTTCATGTAAAAGGGGCATAATCAAAGGCAAGAACAGCTTTTGAATCATGGTGCGAGCTCTGTGTTCCTCTGAAGAGAAATATACAGTCAGAATTTCTGATATGAGGAGTTTAAGATGAGGATGGGTTCCCTTTTGAGTCTGGTTCCTCTCAAGGTTTCTTCCTTTTGTTATCTCTGGAAGTTTTTCCTTGCCACCGTCGCCATCACCACATGCTTGCTCATAAGTGATAAATTTATAGATTCATAAGTTTCTGTTGTTATAGCGCTATACAAATAAAATTGAATTGAATTGAAAATTCTAACATAGCACTCACACACCTCTACACACTCCCGGAAAGACATTCACACCTTTCACACCCAACAGGCCATTTGTCTTTGTTTCTCCCTTCCTGTACCACCACACCTACACACACCCCCCCACACACACACAGACGCACAAACACACACGTACACACACCCAGCTACTGTATACAAACTTGTCTGTCACAATAAACTTTGGATTTGAGCATACGCCTACATGCTGTGTCTGTGTGTCTGCTTTATCCCCGGATCCGAAACGGGCGAGAAACTTTCACCCAGGGACGTCAGATCGAACCTGAGAGAACGGAATCGTCACCGATACGATTTTGTTCTAACAGATGGTGTCAGAAGCGGGTCATCAAAAAGGGTAAGCAGACTTTCATTCTTAGTGTCTCTTACTCGGTTTGATGCCTGACATTTTACGTAGTTACATGGATGTGGTTGGTTACAAGGACTAATGAGTACCTTTCAGCCTAAGTAGAAATGGCCTTAGGTGCTACACTGGATATAAATTGAGGTTACAGAAATTTAAGATATTTCTTCAGTTCATGCAGAGTTTCCATGAGTACCTCGGTTTAAATGTTTTTTAAATTTTATTTTGTTTAAATTTTTTATTGACATTTGTCTGTTTGCGCACTTGCTTGCGATTTCTGCTATGTTGTCTATTTGTGCGCTTGCTTTGTGGTCTCTGTTTTATTGTCTGTTTGAGCGCTTGTGGTTTCTGTTCCATTATCTGTTTGCATTAATTCATTGCGTGTCATTTCAGTGGGGATCATGGGTGGTAATGGGTATAAGCCAGCTACTCCGAGACCTGGGGAAGCACCTCTCGAGTGGATTGGCCGTGGTTTTGCTGCTGAACCTTTTAATAGCAATATCGCAGGTTGGACTGAAGCTGCAGGATTTGTTCATTCGTGACACAAATTCTTCAGTTTCCGTACTTGAATTAAATCCTCCTTCTACATTATATCTATTTCTGCCTAGTAAGGACGGCGTGGGAGTCGCTTCCCAGCTGAACATCGCTTTTCCTTTTGTGCAAGTTGGCGAAAAGGCTGTACAAGTTAAACCCCTAAGCCTTTCTGACATTAGAGAAATAGTTAAATCTCTCCCATCTCCAGATAATGCACACAGATTTGTTGATATTCTGTGCTCCACTACCCAGTATAGTCAAGTATATTACATTGAATTTAGACATTTTCTCCTCCATGCATTGGGTGACAACGTCACAGAAAACAATTTGTTCAATGAAACTCTGACTCTTAAGCACGAAAGTGATGTAGTCACTAATTCTAATGCCGTCGACAAACCATTTTACAAATGCGCTACTCATGTTCATTTGACTGCTTTTTACACAGAACTGTGCATTTTCCTAGACAAAAGAAACTTAGCTGCTCGCGATTAATCTCAGGCAACTAACACAAAACAAAACCATGGTGAGCATGCATCCGCCTTTCTAGCTCATTTCCATAAGGCATGGACCGAAGACACACATTTGCCTGCAGGTTCTGATGACATGAGGCAGCTGTATTTAATTACTTTCTTAAATAACATGCATCCATCTCACGCACAAACACTGCGCATTTCTACGGGAGGTATATCTAATCTCACACTCGCTAATTTTGGAGCTCGCCTCCACAAACTCGAAGCTGCAGGAGCACTCCCTACTTTACAAACTACAAACACAATTAACTTAATCGCCGCCGCTCATGCTAACAATCCTGATAAAAGACAGCCCTTTTCTAACTGCTTTAGAGATTGTCACTACTGCCACAAACCAGGACACTGGGTGCGGGAATGTCACAAAAAGCAGCGCGACATTCAGCTACGACGTGTACAGCATTATGAAAACGGTTCTGCACCATTTGCTGAGCCTTCATCAGATCATTCATGATTTTGGCAAAATTTGGGCTCAGCGAAGGTTTACAACTGTTTACCTATAAC
>JAQQZR010000652.1:0-13516 GCA_030068235.1 Notoglanidium macrostoma | reverse complement strand
AGTAAGTCCAGACATTCATCTTAAGTGCTTAATAGGAAATTTGTCTTCAAATGCCTTTTGGAAATTTTGAAGTTGGAATCCTTTTAAATCTGGATTTCATGAGAATCACCCAATGACATTGTCGTGGCAAATCGTAGATCAAAAAGAAGATGCAGACTGTCAAATATGTACAAAATTTTACAAATAAGTAAAAGAATTTAATTAGCCCAAGAAAAATACAACAACAATCACACAAGACAGTTGACCAG
This sequence comes from Notoglanidium macrostoma, assembly GCA_030068235.1. Taxonomy (NCBI): domain Eukaryota; kingdom Metazoa; phylum Chordata; class Actinopteri; order Siluriformes; family Auchenoglanididae; genus Notoglanidium; species Notoglanidium macrostoma. The sequence goes on along the minus strand of JAQQZR010000652.1, from coordinate 13,268 downwards.
AGAGGTCTGTTTCCACAATTTTCCAGAGTTTATATGGTCACTATTTTCTTATGATTGGTTACTAAAAAGTCATACCATTTCCCTAATTGGTTACAATAATTCCATTATTCTGACTTACCACAATTATTTCTTAATCATCACATGTATAAGCAGAAATTACTTCTGCTGTCATTATTTCCTGGGTCCATGGGCATGATCTCACCCTACCACAATCAATAGGAAAGCAGAAGTAAATTGAATTCAGACTGTTCCTAGCTACTAGTGACATAGCAGGGAGTTACTAGGAAACAGCATTAATAGGATTTAAAGGACTCTTTGCAACTGCTGACGTAGTATGGATGTTATATTTATAGAATTCAGTCGATTCCTAACAACTGATGACATGCCAATCACCCCATTGTTTTCCACCACCCAAGCATTTTCACTTATCAATTCTGGTACAGACCTAACTTATTTTTAACTTGTTTTCTTCCCTTTCTTCCATGCTCATCTATTCCCACCTCTAACTTGTTTTTCACAAATTTTTCTAAAACTCAGCATCTGCATATAGAGGGGTACGGTCAGGTACATGTACAACCATGTCAAGGAAGCGTTGAGGACATTCAGGAGAAAAGGGGCAAGAACACCCTGCATGTGTGCACTTTTCTAGATAAAAATGAAGTGTACTGTACTAACTAAGTAGTGAGTGTGGTGTGGGTTGAAAATTTAGTTTTCACCTGGAAAAATCCACCCTGAACAGCTTGCATAAGTATGGCTGAGGGTTTTTTTCCTTTCATGGACATTTCATAGGTTTCTTTTCTTTCAGACACTTCATTTTGAATAATGGTTTCTGACAAGATTCACAATGTCATTTGAATATCCACTTGTAGTGGAGCCCTTGATTCATTCTACTCATCTGTTCACAGAGCTCTGCTCAACCGTTACGATTCCAAATCACCAACTTGCATGTTAGTCAGCCACTCTCGATCAACACCACTGTATGCATCATTCCGTAGATTGCCATCTGAGCTGACTTAGTTGCTGACCAAACCTAACTCAGGAGCCACTTGAAGTACTTCGCTTTTTTAGGCACTTTATAAGAATGCCCAAATCAATCAATTCAAAAGAGTAGCAGCTCTGCTCTCTCCAGAATCCCTGAATGCCTGACCGTAAGCACAAAAACCCTCATAGGAACGTAATTTCTTCCAACCGCATTCAGGCTTTCTTCTTCCATTACTTGTGAATAATGTTCAAAGGTAATTTGGTTGTAATGATTCATCACTCACCCTCATCAACAACATGCTCTTGTATATGTTACAGGTCCATTTCTTGGATGATGCTGAGAAAATTTCACTACCAATAAATAGAGATATTACCTCAACCCTTGTAGGATGGGCATCTCTCCAAACTTGGCTTCATCTGGTAATCCTTCCTCACACCGATCCATCAACCACACACTAATAGCGCCAACAGAGATCAATACACCCTGCACTTACTCGGCAGAGCTTGTGCATGGCCTTGCTTTCCCTGACAAGTGCAAAACACCTGAATGTTTTTCACAAACATGTAGATTTTCATGTTTCCTCCACCTTGATAAAAGCCCCAGTTTTGGCTGAAGAAAAGCAGATCTAAAGCATGATGCTGCCACCACCATGCTTCACCTTGTTTATGGTGTCCTGGTGGTGATGTGCTTTTTGTGCCTAAAGATATCTTTTAAATAGTGGAATTTTTATAGCTTTCAGAATTTACCTCATCAGACCAGGACACATTTTGCTACAAGTAGTTTAGCGTGATTTAGTTGGACTTGGATGTTTTTTGTGAGAAAGGGCTTCTGTATATCCGCCCTACCCCATAGACCAGAAATGTGAAGAATACTGCTGTCGCATGCAGCAAGTAATCTATACTGGTCAGATATTCCTGCAGCTCGTTTAATGTTGCCGCAGGTCTTCAGGCACCCTCCCTACTAAATTCTTGTCTTTTGTAAAATTATGGAGTAAAATCCTGTTCTTTGTGTTATTCAAGGTGTTCCTTTGTAAATCTAATGTCTTGGAAACTCATACACCTCTCCTGATTGTTACCTTCCAACAAGTGAGATACCATACAAGCTTTGCAAACTCTTACAAAGGACCATTGCTTTTGCAGTTGGATGAAACCATGGTGTTTAAAAAACCCCTCAAAAACAGCAGATTTTTTTTTGGGGGGGGGGGGGTGTAATCGGGTTACTCAGCTTTTGAACACGAGGTTGAATGTGACTGGTTCATTCTGAACACAGCCACATACCCAATTAAGGGAATGCAAAAAAGTGTGCATACACTTATGCAACCAGGTTATTGTAACTTTTTAATTTTTCCTATATTCCCTAAAATGTTTGAGTGTTTTTCACTTAATTTTTATATGTTGTAATTTCACATTGAGGGTGGAAAAAGTTCTGATGTGCTTTATCTATGTTTCTTTTTTTACTTCTCAAAAACCTGCCTTTTTAACAGGTTTTTTCTTCCCATCTAATTTGTAATGTGCACAAGTCCCTCCTGCAGCAAAGCATCCCCACAACATGATGCTGCCACCCATGCTTCATGGTAGTAATGGTGTTCTTCAGCTTGCCAACCTCACATTTTCTTCCAAACAATGGTCATTGTGGCCAAACCATGAATTCTTTTTCTTCTCTTTTATGGCAGTTTTGAAACGGGCTTTTCCCTTGCTGAACAGCCCTTCAAGTTATGAAGCTATAGGGCTCATTTCACTATGGAAATAGACATTTGTCTACCCGTTTCTTCCAGCATCCCAAGGTCCTTTGCTGCGGTTATGGATTCACTCTTTTTGCATCAATGTATGTTCATCTCTAGGAGACCAAATGCATCTTTCTGAGCAGTATGACTGCTGCACAGTCCAATGGTGTTTATACTAGCATACTATTGTTTGTAAAGATTAATGTGGTACAATCAGGTATTTGGAAATTGTTCCCAAGAATGACCTTCACCTAAGTGTATGTAAACCTCCGACTTGAACTGTATTTCTCCGAATCATGCCTCTACAAGTACCTCAGTCATTCCCAACATGAAGAAGGTACACCCTTAAGCAACTGCTCCACCTTCTCCAAAAAGGATGTATACTCAAAAGATAAAGAGACTCAAAACTATTCAGAGGCAACACTCTCATCCACTGGGTAAAACTTCACTTGCAAAGCCCTCAGACTGAGACTTGAGAGTAGCCCCACAGCTGCCTGAGGCAGATCCACACAAATTCACAAGGACAAGGCAATGACAACAGAAAGAAAATCTTGTCAAAATTCTGCCAAGCCAACAAACATGGTTTCTGTGACCACATCTTACAGGTGGAGGGGAAAGTAATATTAAACTATTAAAGAGAGGAGGATTTTAGGAAAACATCGACACTCTTGACCATGGGAAAAAAAAAAGAAACAAAAAAATGTAATTACATTTTCTACTGAAACTCTGAATGAACATAACAGCTTGAAGCTGGTGGTAGCAGCTAAGGTTATCCCATTGCGGAGAACCTGAAAGTTAAAGGGGCATCCTTCTGAAACAACACCAGGTAATGTTTCTATAGTCATCTTATAATTAGTATTGCATCTGTTTGCCTCAGAATTTTAGGGAACGAATGATTTTGCATCAACCTGCTAATTAATGTTTGTTCACTATAGCACACATTATACAAAATGCCATACAATCATTGCGGAATTCTGACTGCATGAAACCTTTTATTAGTGGGATTTGTTTTGCGGGTAAGAGCCACAACCACTAGATTAAAGAAATATTAGGGGGCAACATCTGTTAGCGAAGAGACAAAAATGAGGAACAAGCATAACACTTGAGATTAAGGGCTGAAATATACTTGATGCCCAGAACGCTTCCGCACATGCATCATGGCTGCTACACATTCCCAGCACTTTTTTGACTTGTCCTCTGAGCACAAATTGCACGAATCTGAGCAACATGTGCACAACCTGCAGTACCAACAAAAACTGCACTGGCAGTATGTTCAAGTTTAGATGCCCGACATGCCTCAACTCACAACACTGCGAAACCAGACCTTGTTGTCTCAGTGATGATTTCTTACAATGCCACCTGATGGAATCATCAAAGTACATGTACAGGTATAGTCAGTACACTGCTTGCATAGCGGAAGTGTCCACAAGTGCACGAGTCACATAGCGTCAAGTATATCCCAGCCCTAAGAATACCAGCAGAGCAAAGCTGTTAAGGGGTAACGCAGGTAAGAGTTACCAGAAAGATGAAAAAAAAAAATGTATATGACTATTCAGTCAGGATAGCAAAACTTTATGAAATTTCTGAACTATTTAGAATTATTGAAATATTCAAAGACAGTAATTTTTTGTCCTCAAACAAATCTGTAAAATAAAACAGACTTATAAACTAAGAATGTTCTTTCTTGCCAGCTAAGCCATGCAGAGGCCATCCAACAGTCAAAACATGACATTCACAATATGGCCAAGTGTTTTAAGGACACTTGACCAATCACACTGATGTGATTACTGAACATCCTATTCCAGATTTAGTCCCCCCTTTGTTGTAAAGCTACAATTTTCTATGAAGTCTTTCAACTAGATTTTGGAGCAAGGCTGTGGGGAGTTGCTCATTCAACCACAAGAGAATTATTGATATCAGGAAATAACTGGTTCTCCACTTAGTTCTACCACTTCAGATCAATTAATTAATTTCTTGTAATGAGCAAAATAATTAACATAAGACTACCAATATTTGCTATAACAAACTCCATAAATACAAAAGAACTTATCTGGACTCCCTCTTTGTAGTAAGAATAGTGGCTTTATTGCAGACCAGTTAATCAGACAATTCAGCCCAGGATGAAGTCAATGAATCAACTTTTTCCAGAGTCTCAGCATGTGAGTCTCATTCAAAAGACTGAAATCTTGTGGCTGACCACGGCCTTTTATACAGTTCTTAGGGTGGCTCCTCCTGCTTTTTGCAGTTTCCAACATCATCTTCTGCATCTGTTTTCTACCATTGTATTTTCCACAACAGTTTTTTCTTATCTGATTCTTGTCTAACATGTATACATTATCTTCCCCAGCTGTTTGTGGGTTCACTCTTCCCCTTGTGATCTACTTCTTTTAAGCAAAAACATGCTGATAATCTTCCATTATGTTCTGCATTAGCCCTCTGACTTCCTGTTTCTCACTCCCCATCTGGGCTCATCTCTATACCACTGCACCTGTTTTTTTTTACTTCGGTTAAAATGTTTATTGCCTCAAAAATGCATGTTTTTATATAACCTTTATACTTCATGCCTGTTTTTAAATCAACTAAATCCTGGCACCTAGTCAGCGTTCCAATAAACCCCAAAGTCAGGGCTCTGTGCAGGCAACTAGAGTTCTTCCATTCCGACTTTGCCAAACCAAGTCTTCATGGATTTCATGTTGTGCTCAGGGGCATGCTTGAACATATTTGGTTTCAACCTCTTAGTTCTAGTGAAGGGCAACTGTAATACTACACGATATAAACATTTCCTATATACACTGCCAGTCCAAAAAAAGGTCACCACCTGGATTTAACAAAGAAAATAGGTAAGAGGATACCATTATTCACTGGATAATTACTGCATGGATGACTATGTTTCAGCTGGCAACAAGTTATTTAACCCTGACTGATGCAGTGAGTAGTAGTAGTCATTTCTTAAACAACCATGTCAGAAGACATCCTGTCGTCGTGGAAAAGATGTTAATCTGTTTCAGAATGTTACAATTATTGGTATGCATCAAAGAAAACATCTAAGGAGATTGCTGAAACTACTAAAATTGGGTTAAGAACTGTCCAACGCATTATTAAAACCTGGAAGGATAGTGGGGAACCATCAACTTCACGAAAGAAATGTGGTCAGAAAAAAATCTTGAATGATCATGATCGGCGATCATTGAAACCTTTGGTGAAATCAAATCGTAAAAAATCAACAGCTGAACTCATGGCTATGTTCAACAGTGACAGTAAGAGCATGTCCACACGCACAATGCAAAGGGAACTCAAGGGATTGGGACTGAACAGCTGTGTACTCTTAAGAAAACCACTGATCAGTGAGGCTAATCGGGGAAAAAAAGGCTTCAATTTGCTAGAGAGTATAAAGATTGGACTCTGGAGTAATGGAAGAAGATCATGTGGTCTGAGGAGTCCAGATTTACCCTGTTCCAGAGTGATGGGTGCGTCAGGGTAAGAAAACAGTCGCATGAAGTGATACAGCCATCATGCCTAGTGCCTACCGTACAAGCCTGTGGGGGCAGTGCTTTGATCTGGGGTTGCTGCAGTTGGTCAGGTCTAGGTTCAGCAACGTTATGTGCCCAAAAAATGAGGTCAGCAGACTATCTGAATATAGTGAATGACCAGATTATTCCATCAGTGAATTTCTTCTTCCCTGATGGCACGGGCATATTCCAAGATGACAATGCCAGGATTTATCGGGCTCAAATTGTGAAAGAGTGGTTGAGGGACCAGGAGACATTTTCACACATGGATTGGCCACCACAGAGTCCAGACCGTTACACCATTGAGAATCTTTGGGATGTACTGGAGAAGAATTTGCGCAGCAGTCCGACTGTCCCATCATATCTACGAGATCTTGGCGAAAAATTCATGCAACTCCGGATGAAAATAAAGGTTGCCATTGCAGAAGCTCATTGAAACGATGCCACAGCGAATACTTGCCGTAATCAAAGCTAAAAGCTGTCCAACGAAATATTAGTGTGAGACATTTTTTTGGACAGGCAGTGTAATTGTATGCTTCAAACTTGGAGGCAACAGTTTGGGGAAGACACACATGGGTGTGATGGTCATGTGTCCACAAACTTTTGGCCATATAGGGTGCATGTAATTATTTGTAATAACAGACATACTGCTTTCATAGCAAATACTTTTCATTTTTATCATCTCAAACACCTGTTAGATCACATGTATTTATCTTCCTAACAGCTTATGACTACCGCTGAAGTTACAGGAAACCTGTTGTCCAAAAATGGACTCTGATGATAATGTCTACTAATGCAGCGAACGTATTTGCTTTTTGACTACAGAACAGCATCGAATGACATTCTGCATTGCAAAGCTGCTTTGGGACAATGTCCATTGTTAAAACCACTAGACAAAACTGAATTGAATGTTAGCACAGTCCTGATTGCTTTACATGTGTAAATCAACCCTGAGAAAGCTACCTTTTATACCAGTGTAGCTATTCAGGGCCTGTCACCAAAGATATCCTGGAGAAAAGAGCACAGGATTTAGACTCTTCAGCATGACTGATGGAGTCAAAGGGATGATGCAACTCTTTTAGGTCACAGGAACCCATTTCTATGTTCCGTTGCCCACAAATAGCGAGTCAAGCCCTCAGGCCTCTAACTGTTCATTGACCAACAACTAATGAGATCAGTGGGTCCTGATCTCCAATCGAACCATGTGCCTCAGAATTTCCCCGGCTCAGTGCCTCATTCAGGTATGTTTACATGCACACTAATTTCCACTATAATTCCGAATAGGACAGCACTTAGAAATTTATATGGGTCATGGTATCAGCATAGTTCATTTGGATATTCTGAATTTGGACTTATTCCAAATGTAACTGTATGGGATATGCCAATATTATTTGGGTTTAGGTGCATTCATTAGACATGTATACAGTGCATTAAAAATGTGTCTCAATTGGGTTTTTTATGGCAGTTTGCGATACACTGCTTCTTGCCCATATATGGTCAGCTATGCGCGTTGCACACAAACCTACCATACAACAATCTGCAAGACTGGGGTATGCACCAGTGCATGTAAACAGGAATATTAGTAGAATATTCATTCCACAGAATGGGGTGAAATAGACTGGATATAAAAAGTCAACACACCCCTATTAAAATCGCAAATTTTGTGATGTAAAAAATTTAACCAAGAAACAAAAAAGGTTAGAACTTTGTGAAATTGTGAGCAATACGAAGCAAGTGAATAGCAATAGGAGTCATTTTAGGTTTAAAAAAATAAATAAATAAAAAATTTTATTAAACATGTGCAGTAACCTGGTTGCGCACGTGAACAACCCCCTAAACGAACACAGTTGTTACTTGGTTTGCGAGCATAATTCGTTCCGGAAACATGCTTGTAATCCAAAGCAGTAGTATATCAAAGCGAATGTTCTTCTAAGAAATAATGGAAACTCAGATGATTTGTTCCAGAACAAAAAATATTCATATAAAAATTTTTAATAAAAAATATAAAAAGTAAAATTACATAAAATAAATTAACCTGCACTTTACCTTTGAAAAGAATTGTGGCTGGTGTGAGGGAGATAAGAGAGAGGAGATGAAGATTATTTTGTAGGATGTCTTTCCCTATAACTAACGGAATCAGTTGGCTCACTGGAATCTTTTTCTTTTTTTGCAACTTTAACAAGGAACCTATCCAATGACAGTTGCTTTTGCCTCCTTTTGAAGATTTCGTGGAACTGTGACATTGCATTGTTGTTAAACAGATTCATTGCTCGCACTGATCTAGCCTTATGCCGGTGGCGCTTTTCTACAAAATTTTGTACTCTTCCCCACACATACAAATGAGTCACGCCAACTGAGACCGAGCATGGGAGACGATTACCCACAAGAGAGAGAGAAGAACCATCGGCTCAGTTGTGATCACGTGATGCTCGGCAGACAAATAGTATACGTACTACTTGTATTGCAAGACCTCGCTCGTTTATAGAGTAAAATTTATTTTTAAAAATTAGCAAAAAAACTCGCACTCCAAGTTACTCGCAATCCAAGGTTTTACTGTACTCAGTTGAAGTATGAATATAAGTATGAAATATTTAGCAATTCTTCCTAGAATGCTTCCAAAAAGCATTCCAACTCTGTCAAATTGGCTGGGCATCTACAGTGCATCCCAAAGATTTTCAAGTGAATTTAGATCTGGACTCTGGCTAGGCCATTCCAAAACCATGATCTTGTTTTGGTGAAGCAAAAGCCATTTTCTGATTTGGAGACATGCTTCAGATCATAGTCATGCAGGTGAAATTCCTCTTCATCTTAAGTGTTTAAGCAGAAGCCTTGAGGTTTTGCGCCAAAATTGACTGGTATTTGGAGCTATCCATTATTCCCTCCACCCTGATTAAAGCCCCATTTCCAGCTGAAGAAAAGCAGCCCCAAAGCAATATACTTCCCCTTCCATGCCCCATGGATGGGGTTCTATTGGTGATGTGCTGTTGTTTTGCACCAAACATGCCTTTTGGTATTATGGCCAAAAAGTTTCTTTTAGTCAAATCAGTCTCTTCTCATCAGGATCATCAGACAAAAACAAATTATTCCACATGGTATTGGGATATTGGGTGCATTAGATTTGGGAGCAACCAGTACTTCCCAGAAACTGCTGCAATTCTTTTAATGTTTAACTTCTTGGCGTCTATGTACGCCCTAGTGGGAGCACTACTGCTCCCGTGCTGATTATGCTTGAATTCCTTTAACCTACAAACTAAATAACAGGACTATTTTTATTCTTTTATCTTTACTATCATCTACATTACTACATCATGAGCACTCATTCTGCTACAAACACAAGTAATTTCAAATTCCTGTGTCTTACAGTTCACTAAAAAGAAAAACAATTAAAGATTGTCAAACTAATTGTCCATTTAAACATGAGTTTGTTGCAAAAAGGGCTTGTTTTTTGCCATTAAAAATTGATCTTGGTTCTTGCAGCCAAAGAACTAAATAAAAAAGACTGGGTAGATTAACTTATGATATAGTATTTTATTTCCTTACTCACCTAACCGTACAAGCTGCGCCTTGCATTTCCGGTATCATATGACCTTCACCTTCTTGAACTCATAGTGATCACAATTTTTTTTCCAACAACATGCCTGAATAATCAAAGCCATACATGTCTTTCACAAAGTAGTGCAATTTTTATTTGCCCCAATACAGAATATTTGGTGGCCGAATTCACGTGTAGTACCCATGCACAATCTACTTCCGTGTTTTCATGAGCCCTTACAAAAATGGTGACTCTCCTTACCAGCCCCTGTCATCTGATTGACACCTCGGTTAACAAAAAGTACTTGTCTTTAGCTTCAAGATGACATGTGTTTTGACCACCTTCGTTAAAAAACGGGCTATGATTGGTCACTGTGTAAGCGGAAATACCACTCGGGGTTTGGGCATGCACAATTGCGCGTAAAGGCAGCACTTCCTCTTGCACGCTACACACACCGTTTCTGTTCGGTCTGTGCACACGGATTCAACAATATTATTAAAACATCCACTGTAAAAATGGCCAAATGAAAATGCAAATCTTGAAGTGTTGGGGGATGCTGTTTAACCGGGATGACAAGGTTTTAAGTGATGAGTGGTCAGATGGAGCGAGCATGGACTATGAGGAGAATGCCATGGAGAAACATCTACATTATCTGCTTGATGTGTAAGTATATATGTATATTTATGACTGAAAACATGCATAATAGTATTAGCATGCATTTCTGTATGTTTTGCAATGCCGTATATTAGCTTGAATACCTTGGCATTGCATGGCTAATTAGCATGTAAGCTAGCAAGCTAGATAAAAATCAAGTAGCTAAAGTTAGCTAAATGTAGATAAAGCTAGTTAACTGTGATAAAGTAGCTAGCTAAGACGCAGTCTATTCATCAGACATTGTTTTTGTAATCTAAGGTCTAGTAATTTACCTTTGGTGCATATTATAACTTGATTGTTGTGTAAACTCAATAAAGTAAGGTTAGCGTTGTTTCCATTCATTCTTTTTTTTTGCCTGTTTTGCATGCATGTGTTTCTGCTACTTATATAATGAGCAGACTATTTGTGTAATAATTGTGACTTTTTCAATTTCAGAGAGGACCCTGCAAGAGACACGCCAGTGTCTTCCTGCTGCCCATTATCAAAGGCTCCACTGTCTGCACCTCTCCCAGCACCCCACAGCTATTATGACCTTCCCCCAGCCAAAGGGAAAAAATGGCCAGAATCAAGGGGGAGGGGGTGCATCAGTGTCTTCATGGTCTGCAGTCAGACCATTCTCCTGGCCAGGGACATCAGTTAACATTACCTCATCGGTGTTCTCATCCATCCCCTTGCTCATCGAATGTTTCAGTCAAAATGTTCGAAACTTCAGTTTCTGGCACACACTTTCTTTTGAAATGACTAACAGGCTTGATACTTTGCAAATGCTGCTAGCTAACTTTGGCTATTCAACTAGCTCACTGAATGTTCACTCATGACTGTTTTGTTTTTTTGCAGAAAAATTGTTGGCTAGAGGGCCCTTTGCATTGAAGAGTGGATAACATGATTCCCCCCACCAAACAGCACAGTGAACATGCCATGAATATCACAAGCCACCACTTCAAGCAGGCAACAAGAGCAGAAATATGGGGGGGGGGCACAAAAGTTCTGGAAACAAAACAAACCCAAAGTGATGGAAATATCAAAAAAGAAAGGGTCTCCTCATGATCCAAAACATACAATTGTATCAAGTGCCCTTTTTGCCCTGGAATTGAACATACTGGTAAGCTCTGCAGAGCCAGAGTGTTGAGGTCCAAAATCAAGATCTGGGCTCTGCCAACAACCAATATAAGCCTTCATGAATGACCTGATAATAATGACAGAGTAAGTACATGGTGCTACGTGGATTCATAAGGGGTTAGGAAGGTTGATGAGGTGGATCCTTCAATGAAGTCCTTCAAGCCTGGAAAATAAAGATCTGTAGTGCTGAAGAAGGGAAAAGTCCTGGAGAAAATTTTATTCTCTGTTGAGGATATTCCAATTTCTACATCACAGAAAACCTGTAAAAAGCCTCAGGAAGGTGCTTGATGCTACACTCAAGACAAAGATATCAATAAGAAACACCTGTGGAAAGTTTGAACAGTGGTTCCAAAAGGTTGATAACCATCCTTCCAGGGCAATTCAAGGCATGGATTTACCAGCACAGTATACTACCAAGAATCCTTTGACCACTGCTTTTACAGGAGTTTCCAATTTCCACTGTTGCAGAACTAGAGAGGATAGTCAGCCAGTTCCTGTGAAGTCGGCTGGGTTAACCTAGGAAGATCAGCAGTGCCCTATACGGGGACAACTGCAAAATGAGCCTCCTCCTAAAATCCATCGAGGAGAAGTGCAAGGTTTTGCAAGTAAGAGAAGTGCTGCAGTACTGGAAATCTTCAGATCTAAAGGTTGCTAGAGCAAGAGTGGCAGTGAGAAAGGTAAGAAAGAGGAGAGCTGAAGCTGCAACAGAAGAATCTGAGGCATGACTGCATCAAATAAAGCTGGTGGGGCAGTCACCAAAGGAAGTGTTGGACTTGGAAGCCTTGAAGGACACATTTTGACAAAGTATGAGGGAAAGAGCAACAAGAACTGGTTCAGAATGAAGTCAGGGCAGGAGAGGAGGAGAGGACCAGCAGAGTAAGGGCAATGAGCAAGGAGTCTGGACCACATGGGAGAAGTGGTGGAGCAAAAGGTCACGTGGAACCTTCTCTGCAGGGTGAATCCACACCGCATCAAGTTCCTGATCCAGGCTATTTATGACGTCCTTCCTAGCCCATCCAACCTATACTCCTGGGGCCATTCTGAATGACCAGCTTGTCCCCACTGTGAGAAGACCAGAATGCTAGGCCATATTCTTAGCTGCTGCCCCAGAGCTCTTGTCAAAGGTCACTCTTGGTGGCAGCATGACCAGTTCCTCTGGACAATTGCATCCTCAACATCGGCTGTAAAACAAGGCCAGTCAGGAATACCATCTGCTTTGTCAAAGAGAGGGAAAGACCAATAACAATACACCAGGAAGCAGTCAGGTTGCGCTTTAATTTGCAGGATTCCCCATATCATAGTGACTACATTGTGGCCTGACATGGTGATGTGATCTGACTCATTAAAGTATGTTCTTATGCTTGAGCTTTGTTATGACCCTGTCTAGGTCGGACCGCAACATACAGAGAACATTAGAGACGGTGAGACCAAGAGTACATTTGCTTTGTATTTTAATTATAGTTATTAACCTTTTCTCCTCCAAGTGGTTAAAATCTTCAGAAGTCAGCAAGGCCAAAACAATAAACAAAATTCCCTCTACCCATTAACAAATAAACTAAATAGCCTATCCAAAAGAAAGAAAGAGAAGCCACCAGAACATACACACAAACAGCCCAGAGAACAAACAATATTACACAGACACAGTCATAACAGCTTACTGTGCCATGGGAAGATGTTTAAATCTAGGCTGAAAACTTATATGTTTAGCCAAGCTTTTTGTTAATAACCTTTTACTAGGTAAAGGTGCAG
>JAQQZR010000651.1:0-13524 GCA_030068235.1 Notoglanidium macrostoma | reverse complement strand
CAACAAGGACAAACAGATTCAAGAACAGTTTTTTCCCAAAAGCCATAACCACTCTAAACTCACACATGCACTGACTATACAATCTAACCCCCTAACCCCTGGACTTCCTTCTATCGATCAAATTTACTGTACAATATCATTGCTCTCAGGGTCCAACATCCACTACACACTGCACATGATCACCATTATCATGCAATATTTAAAATATGTGCAATAATCCAATAGTGCAATAAATATTTATTTCCTTCCATATGTGTATACAGTGTCACAATTTCTTTGCAACTTTTGAAATTTTATGCACATTTGTTTATCTATTAATTTACTTGTTTTTCAACTATCTTTGTGTTCTACATATATGTGTGCACTGAAGGAGTTGCTTTTAATCTCATTGCACATCCATATAGTGACAATAAAAGGCATTCTATTCTATTCTCCTGTAGGGTTGAAAGCATTATGAAGCAGTGCAGTGTATGAAACATGCTATATAAAAAAAACTTGGCTTGCCTTATTTTGCCTAAGGTGTAATGAAACAGCTCATTGGCAATCTGAACTGACAAAAAAGGATTTTAATGGACTTTTTACTTAAAAAAAAGAAAGTGTAGACAATCTGTTTTTATCAGGGTTGTTTTTATCAGTGTGGGAAGTCTGTTTTTTATCAGGGTTCACCTCAAATGGCTAGGTACCCGAATGTTAGCAGCTAATATTCAGCACGCTGTCCCGTCTGCTGATTGACTATGATTGACTATTTACATCATCTCCTCCTCGAAACCTTCTTCTTTTTCTCTGCCTAGAGTCGTAGCTCACAGTACTGTTTTACCTATCAGTTTTCCCCACAGGCTTCATCTGTCACTAATTCCTGGTGACCATTATTTCAGACAGAGCCTGCCATCCACATTGTACATTTACAGGTTGTGTGAATATTTGGAGTCTCCACCATCTGCCTTGCTCTTGTACTCCCTCTGCTGTTCCACCTCCTCCAGTCAAGGTGGCTCTGATTAATGCATGTTCTATTGGTAATAAGTCATTTAACCTGAATGACCTCTTTTGCAGTGAAAACATGGACTTTATGTTCTTGACTGAAACATGGAAGAAGAATATAGACATTTTCTCGCCTAATGAGAAAATGAACTTGAACTTTGTCCTGCAAATTGTTATTTTAATTGCACACCTTAGCTGAGAGTCTGTGGTGGTTTACTTGGTGTAGTTTAAAAAAATATGTTTTCATCCCAGATGGTAAACAATGAACCCTACTGTTCTTTTGAACTGTAATTGTCCAGAATTGTCAGGCTAAATCCTATTTATTGTATTTTAATTTACCAACCATCTGGAAAAATTGGCACTTTTTTATGAGATTTTGAAGAGGTTTTATGATCAATCATGAAGCTGGACAAGGTCTTAATGGTTAGGGATTTTAATATTCATATTGATAACTCCATGTGTAATGTTGCTTCTGAATTTCTTATCTGATTTTAAGCGAATTGTATCATTTTCCACTTACAGGTGGACACACCTTGGACCGTGTTTTCACTCATGGAATTGATATCAAATATGTCAGCACCAATGAGTTATATGTCAATGAACACATATGTATTTTATTAGACATCTGCTCTACATTAGAGTTTCGGCCTCCTTGTCACATGAGGAGTACCATTATCATAAACTATGCTGCAGTTACCACTTTTTCAATGACATTTAACAACAATATGGGTTCCTTGGTTCAATCATTTAATGTTCATTGATCCTCTGTATTGGCCAAGGTGGCTCTTCTAAACTCCCCCCTCTAAGATTGCCAATAAAAATTAATCTCAGTGGATAAATGACACTATTCATAATTTTAGATGAAAATGTTGTAAGACCAAGCATTTGTAGAAAGACACCAAACTTGTGGTTCACAGACTGCATCTTAGAGAACTATTAAGTACCCTCAACAGCTTTGTGAAGAGTGAGAGATTTGTTTAGAAATCCCAAAGTCTTGTTTGACACTATAAACCATATTGTCTCTTCCAGGACCCCTAACCTGCATATCTCCTCAAACAGTGACTGTAATAATTTTATTAATTATTTTATTGAGCAGGTTGTAAATGTTAGGGCAAATTTTTTACCTGTCCTGCCCTGTGTGTATAGATGACATTATAGCCCTGCTAGGACAAATGAAACCTTTTCGAACCCACTAGATGTTTTACCAGCCTGATTGTATTTACTTCACTCCATGCATATTTGACATCTTAAATTGTTTGTTGTTACCAGTTTGTTTCTGTAGCTATTTTCAACAGTCTAGTGTTCAATCTTTGAAGAAACCAAACCTGGATCCCTCTTTGCTAGTGAATTATAGGCCTATTTCTAAACTTCCTTTGCTCTCCAAAAAAAAAGGCAGTTGAAAAATAACTAATCCAAATATTGGACTCATATAAGGTTATTGATAATTTTTTTTGTTATTGAAAATTGTTGCTGATGATGCCAACTGCTCAGTCTTAGTTTTACTTGATCTTAGCTTAGCTTTTAATATTGTAGATCATCACATCTTAATCCACAGGTTGAAGTATCTGGTGGGCATTTCTGGGATTGTGTGGCAGTGGTTTTCCTCCTACCACACAGATAGGTCTTTGGAAGTCTCTGTAGGTGAATTTGTATGAGACACCATGGCTCTGACATGCTTTGTCCCTCAGGGGACCTGTTACTCTCACCTTAGAAACATAGCTAAACTCAGGTCTGTGTTGTCAAGAAATTAAATGTAGAAGTTAATTCATGCTTTTATGCATTATGTTTGGACTAATGTAACTCTCTTTTTACCTGGCTTAACAAATCTTCCCCAAGCCTTTTAAAAACCTTCCAAAATGCTGTGTTATGGCAAATTGAGGCCAAATCAGGGAAGTTGAGAAATCACCAGGAATCAAAATTATGATGATAAAAATGTTTAATTAGTCTGAGAAAGCAGTAACATGTACACATACGGATAGTGACAGGGAGAGAGAGAAACGGCCCCCTCTCTGATATTTCTGAATATTTATAATGGGCTAAAAGTGCATTACTATTTTCCTAACCTTATCGGGGCATGGCTCATCTCAGGCGACCCTGCTTCATCGCGATCACTTTCTGAGAAATTTGATGTACCCATCAATAAGAAGGGGGTGAGGCCCCCCTTAGCTTTAGATTTAGTCTATAATTAGGCCCCTCTAAGCTTTGGTCACGTGACTTTCAGATGGAGCCCTGTCACTTTTTATAACCCACACTTACAGTGCATCACATTACTAGATGTTCAGATACTTTCTACACTCTCCTGAGACTATTACTTTACCATTAACTTTATCATTGTGCATGCTTGGATTATACTATAAGGCATTGCTCTTAAGCACTTTCACTATGTGCCAATGTGTGAGCGCACAGACCCACAATGAAGGGGGGGGTAGCATATCATATTAACGCCTGTAGGCATACACATATATGTAAGGTATCGGCCATGGCTGAGGTGCCTAATTTAGTTACATGTCTCATTGTAAATCAGACACGTCACATTTTTCTGTCAGTCTTCGCACCCCCGTTTGACCTTCAAGACTTAACACAATTAAAAACACAAACAACACTCTAGCTCAAATTGTTCTAATCTGCCTCCACATCACCCCACTTTTCGGCTTCTAGAGCCGAATTTTCTTCTTTTGTCGGTCATCTTCTGTGTCTTGTGACTTTGCGTCATGTAGAGACGCTCATAATTCTTAATGTGCAATAGTCTACTATGTGCAATACAGTGAAATGTTCTTACCTGTGCTAAAACATTACTATGTGAAATATCACTTGTTGTTCTCTAAATGGGGTGCTAAATCACTCAATTACTTGAAACAATTTATATGCAATAATCTTCATGTGCAATATTACTACTGGTCATAATATAATATTTTTCATTACTTAATATTACTTGTTACTTAATAGTATTTAACTACTATTGTTTCTCTAAATGCAACAAACTTCAATTTTGTCAATAGTCTTCCACTGTTTTTTTCTTTCTACTGATTTTTATTTTTACTAGATTTTTGGACTTATTTTATTTTTTATTCATCACATAGCAATTTCCTATGCATATAGCAATCAATGAAGTTTTCTGATTCTGATTATTTTGATTCATAGGGACTGTGGGGAGAGGTTACTAGCACTTCACCCACAGTCCTCTCCATCTTCTTTTGGGGGCACCTCCTGCAACATTACAAACAGAAGCACCACACACAACACAGACATAACAGATAATAGGCCAAGGAGGAAGCTTAACTATTGTGAGCATTAAATATGCAAATACCCCCTAACTGCATGACCTCATCTTAACGGAGGAAGGCGATTATTACATTGCAGTAATGAGGATGCCCATTCTGAACAGATTTCGTATGGCAAACAGGATTCCAGTCCCAGGTGAGGCCAGCCAGGCATATTGGAGGAAGTCTTGCCACCCACCTTTCTCCTTTACCCATTCGGCACAGCGAGTTGTAAGAAAGCGCGCCAGAATCTGGGCGAGGTACTCGGGGTTCTCTTCACCGTGAATTATTTTACCGATTTCTTCTGCCAGCATCCCAACAAAAGCAAACATGGCGGTTATCACCCCATCATACAATGTCTGAGTCAGTACCTGAGAAAGGAGGCCTCACTGGCGTTCTCCGTTTATGCTTGATGTCATCATATGTTTTGCCATAACTTTCAGTTCTTTGATACAAGCCTGATGCACGGCTGTGGCATACTCACACATTGCTGCAGCTGCAACACTGGGGGACAGCCCCTAGTGCCCCAGGTGACAGTGCATATAATCGCTCACCATTGTCCATGAGTCATCAAAAGCAAATGCCATTCTGTTCCTGTAAGATCAGGCATGCTATGGTGGTAAGCCAATTGGAATTGGAAGTCTTGCCCCCTCCTTGACCCTTTCTTGACATCACCATTCACTCTCATCACACTAAATCACACACATTAATTACTATTTCTAACATAATGCTTTAATCCTAGACTCCTTTCAATTACGCCTTGTAGGATCTACAATGAGCATTTAATCTATAAGTGATGTCTCTATTGGTGAGCATAGACTATAAATTGAACATTTATTCAAAGCTATAGTAAAGGAAACTTATCTCAGTTAAGGAAATCTACAGAACTAAAGGAAACTCATCAAAACTTGTAATTTATCACTTACTTGTAGAACTTAGGATGTTACAAAGTAAACTTATGATGGTTATTCAAACAAAAGAGGAAAACATCTTAACTTCCTAAGCAAAGTCTTTGTTTAAAATATATTTCAGTATGTTAATTAATGCAAAGAGGAGTTAATCTGTTATGGCAGGCTATTAAGTAACAAAATTGATTTTTGATGAGCCAGTTTTTCTGGCTCGTGGCCCAAGGGCGTATCTGGTCCTTCCGGATCAGGTACAGCCTTATTCAACCCTCTAATCTTAAATTTAGTTTCCTCCTTACATAAGAAGTTTCCTGTTTCCTATTTTGTTTAACTGTTCTCCATTTTTTCAATTACCAGTCCTCATTTTCCTCATTGCTAGCCAAATTTCCCTTAGGCATTGGATGTAGTTCTATCGTGTCAGTTGCAGAGGCAATCGCCTCTATTAGCCGTGCTTCCTCACCCTCCCCAGCTTCCTGTGCATGAAATATGACTAACATTTGTTTGGCAGCCACCTTTAGACCCAATTCCTTTAAGAGGGGCAACAGGCAGCACAAAATTAGAGATGCAACCAACAGCATTACCCCAACATTAATTACCATTTTAACTAGACAGCCGCCCCACTGGCCGTACATGTTTAGAGAACCAATCTCTGGAGAATGTCACAAACCCCACATTGTTTTTAACCTTCTGCCTTCGATTACCTATTTTCTCCATTGCCTGGGTAAATGAGCCTTCTGGGGTGGTATTATTAGGTATGTTGGTGCAGCATTGATCTCCAAATTGAAAACAAACACCCCCTTATTTTGCCAATAGCCAATCTAAAGCTTGTCTGTTTTGCAGTATCATTAGGCTTGTGGCTGACAACTCTTCTTCTAGTGCCTTAAGGGCATTTTCTGTATAGTTAATGAATCTTTGCTGATTGTAATAGATGTAATTTATCCACTCAATATTTTTACCAATTCATATTTGGGGAATTATTAACTCGAATCCCGCTGCAATCTCATTTCTTGCTTTATATTAGTTTGGGATTCCCAGAGGCTGGCCTATGTCATCTGGTTCTGGGACTGCTTAACTTTAACTCTAATTTGTTTTACATAATCTCGCAATTAACCTTGCAATTGCTCCAATGGGGGCCCTTCATAGGGTCCTCTAAGGCTTGTGTTTGGCATTGGCCTTCCCGTTAACATTTCATGTGATGTCAGGTGAGTTTCACTGAGCATTTGTGTTCCATAGTGCATCAAGGTTGATAGCAATGCATCTACCCAATTAAGACCAGTTTGTCTAGTTTGCAATTTTTGTCTTCGGTGTGCCATTTACTCTCTCAACTATTCCATGAGACTGGGGGTGATACACGCATCCCAGTTTCCACTGAACTCTTAGCCAAGCTATATCGTCTTTCAGAGCTTTTGCAACAAATGATGTGCCATTGTCAGGGCTAATGATGGACAGAATGCCAAATCCGGGGAAAACTTCTCTGTGAGAAACCTTAAAACATTAATAGCTGTTTGGTTTCATGTGGGAATTGCTTCTACCCATCTGCTAAATTTGTCAATCATGACTAACATGTATTTATGTCCTTTTACTGGACGTATCATGTCAACATAATGAATGACCAGATGTTTAAATGGTCACTCAGGTAATATTCTGCACTAAAAGCTGTTATTCCAAAAAACGTCATCATCTGACCTACTGTCTTGGGTTTGGGTGCCTTGCTTATGCCTTCTAGCTGGTTGGGGCTATTGCTCATGTGCCTTGTGATATTATTCTGGTTAAAGATGTGTGGTGAGTGATTTAAGCATTGGGGCATTCTGGCATAGGTGTACTGTTGCCCTTGGAAGATAAATGCAAATGGGCATTACATTAGATAGTAGTGTATGCGGATTGTGATCTTCGACTGGATAGTCCTCCAGTGCATCATTTACGGTCCTCAAATCATGCACTAGGCACCATTTTGTCTTGTCCGCCTTTTGCACAGGCAGGATGGGTGTGTTACATGTACTTGCTGTTGGAATCAGTACTCCTGCTTCAACAAGGCCTGTGATGGTTTATTCTATGCCTTGCAAAGCTTCCAGCTTCAAAGGGTACTGTGGCCTGTGAGGATGGCATGCATTGGGCTTCAGTGTTACTTGGATTGGTGTTACAGCCTCCACTAGGCCTATCTCATTGTCATGTTATGACCACAAACGTTCAGGCACATGCAACAACATCTGGTCTTTTAGGTCAACTTCTTCCTCCACCCTTTCCTGCCCGAGGCTCACCATTTCTCTGTCTGTCATTGTTATTTCTGCATGCTCGGGTATTTCCAGTGTAGTAGTTCCCCAGAGGATTTTTTCATTTGGCCGTCCTCTTAGCACCACATCAGTGGGTTTGCAGTTGGATACCACTTCATTGTCTTCGCCTTCATCATAGGTCCCAAGCTTTTGGAATGGTTGAAAGGGCTTTCCTTATCATAGCTGTGATGTGAGGCACTGCATCTGGAACATCGTACCACTTGGTGATGAATTCATTGTTTTACACATTCATGGCCACTCCCTCTGGGCCTACAATGGCATATGATGTCACAATTTGGGTCTTTTCTTCCTCTGTCTCCTGTTCCCATAGTTTTTCAAACCACTGGTCTTGTCCTGGTTGGAATCTCATTGTGCAGTGGAAAGGTAGTATGGGTTCTCTCATTTCTGGTGTGTCAGCATAGATGTACTTTCCCCAGGTGTGCAAGAATTGTTGGGGGGCTTCACGAATTTCTCCTATCCAATACACATTGACCAACCCAACTACTGAGCTCACGCTGGTCATCATTTGGGTGGCTGTGCCTCTTTCGTCAATGTGTACACCTTCGGTTGTGCACCAAATTTGCACGTTCAATTTACACAATGCATCCCTTCTAAGCAGGTTTGCTGGAATACTTTAAGATGTTAAAATGGGGATATGAATTAGTTTGTCTTCTGTTGCTAAGCATACTGGAGTCGTCATTGGAATTAGCTGAATTTGTCCCGAGAAGCCGACAGTTTTAGCGTATTTGCCAGATTTGTGGAGATGATTGGCATATTTTAGACTTACACACATGCAAGTAGCTCCGATATCTGGCAGCTGGCAGCAGATGCCCCTAGCCCCAGTGCTACGGGAGGCTGTGTAGTTAGTAGTTGAACTTGTGGCTGTTGATTCGGGGACATTAACTGAACTGCCTGAGGCTGAGGTTGCAGTGCTGTGGTTCCGTGCACATCAGTGAGTCCTTCAGCAACAACAGGTGCCCTGTTGTTTTCTTTCTTTTTATTTTTAGCTGACAGTTCTCCTAGCTGTAGTTGGGTCACTTTCCTGAGGGCCATTTCCTTCTAATCTCTTTTCTGCTTTTCAGTGTCATTCTAAGACATTCTTTATGTGTTCTAAGAACTCAGTTTCAGGCTTCGGAAATATTCCCACTACATCTTCCAGCTTTTGCCTCGCAGGTTCAGGCAGCCCTTCCAGGACTATTGTTCTGACCATCATAGTATAAAGTTGGTCAACATCTGGACCTTGTTTTCTCTCCATTTAATTTGAGGTGATCCACAGCTTCACTTAACCTCCTAATGTTTTCATGTTGTGTGTAAAGTAAGCCTCTCTCAGTTTGTCGATAGTGGTCTTTCAATTCTTCTAGCTTGTCCTTCACTTGTTTAGTTTGCGCCTCCAGTCTATCTAAAAAGGCAACTTGAGCTTCTTCTTGTGAGAGTAATGCTTGTATCTCTAGGTTTTCCTGAAATGGCAAATATTGTAGGGCTATATTTACTGAAGTTGTTCTTTTTGCCTTACTTTTGGCTTCTTCTTTCTCTTCATCATCATCTCATCTCATTATCATTATCGCTGTGAACTCTCCTCCGGCTTCAAAATTTATGTTTCCTCCTTCCTCAGAAGTGAGTTCCTCTTTATCTTCTGATTCTACTCGAACCTCTCCTCTGGGAACATGGTCCATTTCTTGAGCATAGGGCAGGGGGCTCATTGGGGCATGTGCTGAGGGAGCTGCTTTCACTGTTGTTTTCTGAATAAGCCTCTCCTCTTCCTTCTGCTTTTCATCCTCCTGTAATTTCTTCAGTGTTATCCATCTAGTTTGTCTCTTGTTCATTCGGTCTTTAATTTGATCATTGGAATTAATAATTTTTAATGGGCATCCTCATTTCATTAAATGTTTCTGCATCGGAAGTTCCTTCTTCAGGCCATTTTGCACCTTGACCAGCATTTTTTGGTCTTTGTGTCCCCTTTGTTGATGACCTCATAATTTGATCCGCTGCCGAAGGCTCGTTGGCACAGGGCACTTTTACTGGAGTCTTCTCCATAATGACTGATGAGGTTTTAGTCCAAAGACTTCCACCACTTGAGTCAGTGCAGATTGGGTTTTATGCTCATCACAGTTTGTGTTCGCTCGACTGGTATTTTTCCCACCTTCTTACATGGTATCTTAGCAGCTTTTGTGTAGGCTTTATTTGTTGACCACACCAAATATCCAGCAATGTGGATGTCCATGCACACAACTCTGGATTCCTCCCCAATAAATCACTGCAAACTGTTTTTCCTTTCTGACTACTAGCTCTCTATATGTCACTGTGACAAGGCTGTATGTACACCACTTCCAATCCTCTGAGTATTGTGATGGACCTTTTGGAATTGTACCTTGGGAAAAGTTCTCTCAGCTCAGTCTGTGTCCATGGTTTTCTTTGACAAACGATTGACCCTCCCACTCACCTCTGATGTGCAGGGAGGGGTGCTCCAGGGTTCTTTTTAAACACCTTATTTTTTCTAATACTTTGGCAATTTTCTTTTTACTTGTTTCTCAATTTCAGATAATGATATCTGTATTGCCTGCTGCAGTGACTCACAGCCAAACCTTAATCTCGATCCCAAACTAAATAATCTTCCATCCACTGTTTATCACATGTGTGTGTTATGTACAGTTGTCATTGACTTTATTATTGTGACAGTGATCTTTATTTGTAATCTGGTGTTTGTGTGAGTAAGTTTTAAGGCTTTCATCGCTCATCAGCTCTTGACACTCCTCTAGAGTCCCTGCGATATCAAAAAGTACTTTGCATTACTCTTACTCACCAATTTGATGCACCACAGAACCTCCATGCACCTCAAGGTTTTCAGCCTAGCAGACCCCCCTTCTCCTTTGTCCTGTCCTCAGAGGATCAGGAAAAAAGCCCGGAAGTCACACTACATTAGTCATCAGTATTTCAGTACAGTATTAAATAGAGTTATAGAGATTTTAAGGGTCACTTATAACCAATTTCAGGAGACACAGACAGTAAGCATCATGACACCACCACACAGTTTTTCTTTATTGGCAGTTAGGAAGTGTTTCCTGCACACATTTCACATTGGAGATATTAATCTTCAAATCCCCATCCCCTTAAGTTTAATTTTTATTCTACTTTGGATATTAAATTTTTGCAAGTAGGTATTAGATGCTTCTACTTGTTTATTCAATTTCCTTATTTGCATTTTTAGTCATTTGTTCATTTATTCATTTATTCAGTTATTTACCAGTTCCATTATTTATGTCTTTACCATTTTATTCCTGGACCAGAAGCTTTTGTTAAACATTTAACAGATGGTAAATTATTACCTTTTTTATTATTTAAATGATTAATTATTACCTCATTGCATCGGCTTCCGGTTAATTTTAGAACACATTTCAAAATTTTAGTGCTCACTTTTAGAGCTCTACATGGCCAACCCCCTCCATATATCACTGACCTTCTACATTCTCACACCATGAGCCTCGGGTTTACTTAGTGTACAGGAACAGGCTTTAAGGGTACCAGATAAAGAGAACTCATGCTCTAACAACTAGACAGAAAAGGTTAGCAAGGGAAAACAACAGCAGTTGATGACAGAATTATAGAGGCCATACTACAAGATGCTAAATGCCATGGGCAGTAAAAAATAGAAACCAGATTGGAATTCAGAAAGAAATGCAGAGAAGAGTCACGAAAGTTCTGGAACCAAGATTAACCTCTAACAAAGTGATAGAAAGGCCAAATTGTTGTCAAAGAAAGGATCTTCTCATGATTCAAAACATACAAGCTCATCAGTCAAGCATGGTAGTGGGAGTGTCATGGATTTGCCTTGCATGGCAGTTTCTGGAATGGGTTCACTAATCTTCATTGATGATAGCAGAATTAATTCAGAGGTCTACAAATTCTGTTTTCCAATTTATAGAGAAATGCATCCATTCTAACTGGGAGGCACTCATCATGCAGCAACACAATGATCCAAACTACACTGCCAATACAGCAAAAAATGTCATTGGGGGAAAAGAAGTGGAAGGTTTTAGACTGGCCAAATTGCCAATCTTTAACTATATTGAGTGTGTATTTTACCTCCTGTAGAGGCGACTGAAAGGATAAGCCACCCAAAATAAAAAATATTAGAAATATGCTGCAGTACACACTTAGGAAAATATCACAAACAATAGTTTGGTGATGTCAGTGGCTTGTCAGCTCGATCCGGTTATTACAAGCAAGGGATATGCAATCAAATATTGCACAATATTTACTTTAAGACTATCTGCTCCAATGCTTTTGCTCACCTATACATTGTGTGTTCTGTCACCAAAGGTGCCAATTTCTAAATATTTAACACATCCAGATGTAAACATTCATCTTGTCCTTTGGCCTTGCCATTCCAATACTTTTGGATTGGGCTCTATATAATAGCTTTCAACTTGATAAGGTAGTTTACTACTAAAATTTCTAAAGTTTGCAGAAGCAAAATGAAAGGACCAACTGCCGTTTGTGTTTTGGTAGATATGGTGGGAACAAGGAAACGAAAAATAAAGTTTTGTGGTCATTGCAATGATGTCATTTCATTTTATTTTACACTTTCACAAGAGTTTCACAAGAGTTTCTGTTGGAGTTTGGATGAAAGATAAGGTAGATGCTCTGCAGTTTCCAACAAGTGTGTTTTACATCTGAGGACAAAGTGCATTTGCAGGTATTTGCAGGTACATGTAACAAAGTTCTGTTGGTATCCAAAAACCTCTGTAAAGCAGGAGGTTTGGCTAGCTTTGTCCAAACATTTACTTTGTCGGAACATTCCTGGATATACCATTTTTCATGCAGTTGCTGACTTTGAGGGAGAAGCAGGTACACCCTGGGCAGGTTGCAAGTCTATCACAGGGCTAACACAGGGATGAAAAACCATTCAATTTCATAATTTAGAGTAGCCAATTGGACTAATCTGCATGTCTTTGGAATGTGGGAGGAAACCAGAACACATGGAAGAAACCCACGCAGGCACATGGAGAATATGCAAACTCTGCATAGAAAGGCCCCAGTCGGTTGCCAGGTTTGAAGCCATAACCTTGCTGTGAGGTGACAGTGCTAACCACTGCACCACTGCGGTGCCCCCAAATGGGAATCATACAGAAAACAGATGAACCCCACTGAGTAAGTTCATTGCTCATTGTGGAAATGAAAGATGAAGCATTGCATATATGCTTGGATCCAAGGGATCTAAAAAAAAAAAAAAAAAAAAGCTATGAGAAGGGGAGCATTTCAAACTGGCAACCAGAGAGATTATATCTCAGTTTGCAGGTGTCAAGTGGATTAGCTTGATTCCTGATCATAGTTCTGGAAAATGAAGCTTGATGTGGCTTGCTCGAGACTATGCACTTTTAATGCATCAGATGGAAGATATAATTTCTTTGGTTCCCATATGGAAGTCTGTCAGCTTCAGAGTTTAAAAATAAAACCATGCACATGAATTTTGGACACATACCTGATGTGGGAATCATGTTGGATGACATATTCATTTGGGTTTTCTTGAAGGAAGAACATGACCTGTGATTAAGAGAAGTACTTGACTTGACTCAACAAGTTAACTTGGAATTAAACAAGGACAAATATGAGTTTGAAGATAAAACTCTGACCTTTCTGAATTTTATGAATCAAATATTAATTATGATCGGAATTTTTTTTAATCTGAAAAACACCAGGATTTTGGTTGATTCATCGCAATGTGGCCTGTGGGAAGTACCCAAAACATGGCAACCTGTGGCATATGGCTCCAGATCTTTAATAAGCATGGAGGTTAACTATGCACAGATGGAGAAAGAACATCATGCCAGTGTGTATGTAAATGAGAGCACCAGTATGTCCATGGACAAGCTTTTGAGTTGAGACAGATCACAAACCACTGGTCTCAATCAAATGTCCAAACAACTGAATGACTGTCCTATGAGGATATAATGAAAATCCATCATAAAAGACAGTATGATGGAAAGATGTTGGAAAATAAAGTTTTGCTGCTGATCCCTTATCCCTTGCTATAAACAGAAAAGAAAATAATGACCATGAAGCGAATGTGCAGATTCAGAAATATGTGAAAATTATTGTCACCTCTAGTCCAGT
>JAQQZR010000650.1:0-13535 GCA_030068235.1 Notoglanidium macrostoma | reverse complement strand
CCACAATGCTCTTTAGGGCCAATAAAGCTCATTGATCAGATCACCCTGACTGTGTTGACACATTTGTATAATCCCCACCCCAAAAAAACCCCCACAAACACGCGCACTAAGGTGTCCTCTTTTTTGAAAACCAAAATATGGTCACCCTATAATACAGAGATGAACATGTCTGACTCATTCACACTTATGGGCAATTTAGAGGTGCCAGTTGACCTAATCTGCATGTCTTTGGGCTATAGGAGGAAACCGGAGCACCCGGAGGAAAGCCAAGGGAAGAACATTCGACCGCCGAACAGGAAGACCCCAATCAGCCTTCTGTGAGAGCAGACTGAAACACAACCAGAACCTTCTCACAGGAATAACAACAAAAATACAGCACAGATTCGAACAAATTAGCACCCGAATTGCTAAACACATCACAAAACTATAAGTAAGTTTTAAAAAAAATACAAATAGGGAGGGCTTTTTGAACTTTGGAAAAGATTTTAAAGAAGTTAAATGAACTTTTCGAACTTGTTAGCTCCATAAGCTAACATCCTAGTAGTTATCAGTGTGGCTCTGTGTGGAGTCGAAAAAGTGTATTTAGACATTTGTGGCAGTTATGGCCTTCCATACTGTTGGTCTCTCCCTTTTGGATGTATTACAACCGAAAGCGACTTTTGAGGGAAATCCACACTCCTCCTCCTGGTTTACCGCGCGTATTCGGTGGTTTTAAAACCAGGGGCAGTTCTTCTGAAGGTAGGCCGACATGTTGAATCCCTCCCTGTCTGTTTTTCTTAAGGTGAAGTTCCAGTTAAGGGAAGTGAAGGTGGTAGTGTGGGCAGCATGTCCCGGCTTTAACGCTGCAAAGCAACAGTTCTACACCCCGTAACGAGGCTTTTTGGACTAAACTTCACGCTTGGAGGCGTTAGGAGGATTTAGACACATACCGAAGGTGAGAAAGTATAAATATTTTGCTTCAGTTAACAGCTTAACTGAATAAAATAGTGTGACGACAGAAGTGGCGAGGGAATAAATAACAGCGCTCTATTCACAGCTCTGACATGTTAACGTTAACGTTAACGTTAGCTCCGACCGAAGGGGTTTGTAAATAACCATAACTTGGCGTTTTGACGGCGCAGATAATAGTCTTATCTTCAAATTCTTCAAATTCCTCTTTTGCTGACGGGGGGGTGGGGACAGTGAGGTGATTTTTTGTAGAAGTGTTTTGAGAAATCTCGAGTTGCCTCAACACGCTTTGTGTTACACAGAATATTTCGATTCAGTAGAACGAGTCATTTGTGTCGACTCTTTTGGACCAACCCGTTTAATCGAAGCGAATCGTCCGAGGTTTCGAATCCTTTGATTCAATGCAGGGTCTGGAAATATTATTGCAGTGTTCACAGCTCCATATGGTCACTTTGTGTTCACCATTGTGGTAGTTTACACAACCCATTTTTATTGCTGAGTATAATCTGTAATAGATAATAATAACCCAGCTAATTTACTGTAAATTTAATTGCAAATTGACACACTTTCAGTTTACAGGAAAAGATTTTGGACTCTCCATTCTAGACAGCATATTGTGTATGTCTAGGAAATCAGAGTTTCCATAAACCTGCATCTTTAGCGCTTGGTGTTTTTTCCCTTGCTCCGACACCTTATGTAAGATATTTATATAGATATATACACATTATGAAGAGCTCTTTAACTGAGAATGATATGTGGTGAAGTGGAATTAAAGGAGAAGAATGGGGATATAAGTTTTGCTTTGTGTCTCAAAATGTGTTTCAGATTGAAACGACCTTAAAAAAAAAAAACGAGACAATTTCATGTTATGCAGCAGCAGAGCAGTTGTACATGTGCTTGATGCGTGAGAAGATAAAATCTGTCTTTTACAAAAGATCCTCAAGTGTTGTGCCAACTAGGAAGGGTTCAGTGAAACTGAACGTAAACCACTGCTGCACCGTACAACACGACGACACCTGCAGTGTGTAGGATGTGCCGTTGTGTTCGTTTTGGCAGTTAATTTGTAACCGTGCAAATTTAGCTTTATTCTTTGTGTTCACATTTGTGTGCATTTCCTCTGGGTTCTCTATTTGCTTTCTCTCCACCGCCCAGATCCATCTCAGTCAGTGGATTCTCAGTTGCCCTTAGACGTGAACGAGTGTGTCGGTGTGTGTTCAATGGAATGATGCGTTCCCGGGAAAGGCTTTGGATCTACCAGACCCTGACCAGGAAGCCTTAAGCCCTTACTGAAGTAGAATGAACTACAGAAATTTTAGTCAGGTGTATTACATTAAGCTATGGGACATTTTTGATTTTCACGATGGTCATCATTTCTGAATAGTGCCGTAAATTGTCGTCGGGAGACTGGCAACACTGCGAGTTTCACCCCGTCCTATCATCCCTGCGAGTCGTCAGGGAGGAGGGCGAAGAAATTGTCACTTATGGCTGTAGAAGGAACACATTGTATGCGTTGTCAAACACTAGACTCCGTACACACACTCACATTCACCCTAAATCTAAGGGCAGTTTAGCATGGTCAGTCAGCCTACCAGGATGTTTTTGTGAGGTGAACTGAAACCAGAGATCCCAGACATGTGTTTAAGACAATGTATTACTGAGACTTGGCTAAGAAATTGTCAGCTCAGTTTATATGAGCACTAATACACTCATTATTGTCGCGGATGTCTGCATGCAGCCCTGCGCTCCTGAAACGAAGGGTTAAGTAACGGCATGCTTTCTGTAAAAAGTAAAAACAATAAAAAGTCTTCGGTTTGAGGCATGTCTGGACAGGCACACTATGAGCTAAAGCGCCGTCGTTAGGAGAAATGCAGTTTTTTTTTTTTTTTTTTTTTTTTCCCCTTGAAGACAAAGAGATCTGTTTAGGGATGATGGAAACTGACCCGAGAGTTGTTTTATTCTGATGAGTAACGCTGTATGAGTGCCATGTCATGTGCATTGAAACCGTCTTTCGCTTTTTTGCACACAAGGGGTTAGACTTTGCACATCGCAACAGCGTGTGTATGTATACGTGTTATTCTATAAGACAAATACAAAGTGAAACTACAGTTCACAGAGACTTGTGGTTGTGACTTCTACTCTAATGAATACAGTGACTCAACTGTTTCACAGAAAAGAATTTGAAAGCATTTTGGAGAACAGCTGTACCTTGGGCTTCGGATGAGATTGCTGAGCTGACCTGTAATCTGATCTCATATCTGAACACGCTGTTGCTGTGGCTTGTGGGCGGGCATTGTTCAGCATTGACCAATTTTCAGAGCTATATATAGCTTCCCGATTAATCCTTTATGAAATGATGCATTAATCAATGTGACAAGTGGATGTTTCATCCATTTCACCAGACGCACCAACAACAAAGTTTTCTACTTCCGACCAAACTTTAAATGAATCAGAGAGAGCTAGCTAATTCTTCTTCTTATTATTATTATTACAGCTACACCGCGGCTGAAATAGCTAGACTATTTTTTTTAAAGCTGCGTTTGTTTATATAACTGATTTCCCAACTGTCAACACTAAGTAGTAATTACGATGTCAATGTCAAAAGCTCATAATTATTGTACTTCATTTTTAGGATCAACATTTAAAATTCCACAAAGTGAGGGGGGAAAACTGCTAGCTGCTTTTTCGAATTTATGTATTTATTTTTTTTATTATTCCCCAGAAAAAAGTGCTGGCTGGAGCACGATTTTTGCACGTAGACTGTAACCATAGCAACGCTCTGACTAGTCCTAGCTAGTGCTGGCTAACTAGCCTGCCTATTTGGCCAAAGTGGGACGACGCCTGGCGTAAATAAACAAGTTATTTCTAGTTAGGCAATGTTTTCATTTCACTGTCATGCATCTTTAGCCATTGGTGTGTTTTGTGTGTCTCGCTTGGCCCCTGAGCTGTGGCCTGACTGGTCACAAAGACGTCATTTAAATTTAATTTCCACTCGTGTGTTTTTGTTTGTTTGTTTCAACTTGGTTTCACAGCAGAGTATGGAAATGATTGTGTGTGTGTTTGTGTTGAGCGCGACTTCCTCTTTGTGTTCCCATGCTGAAGTCGACTCCTTTCCAAAGCCGAAACCTTTTTCATAGTGACCTCAGGCTCATGAGCTTTCATGTGATGTCATGCTGAGTCAGAGTCAGATGGAGTCACCCCAAACACACACACACCCACACACACACACACACACGCATGTACGTACGTGTATATCTACACTCGATGCACAATAACCCATTTTATTCTCTCTGATTGCTGAAGGAATAAAGTTTATTCCCTGTTTTATTTAATTTTCTTGGCGCCACTCAGGTCATATTTTATAAACCTGGGACGTAATATAACGATAGTCTACTAAAAGCCATGGAAAAACAGGTCCGCTCTGAAATGAAACCGTAACCCACGTTGTAATAATGTTATTTTTATTTCACCAGCGATCCGTTTAAACTCGCAGGCTAGTTTCTGTTTCTTGCCGTCTCATGTCGGGTCACGTGATCACGCCGGCCTATTATATGTACCATCTCGAATTGGAAGAAAGAAAGAGTGCATATAAAAATGCTGAGTGATGGGAACCGATGAGTTGCAGCCTTGTGGTTCGTGTAAAACCCGGTAAGCCTTAGACATGTGATGAGTGACAATAGTATACGGAAAATGTACTCTGACTTTATCTCCTACCTTCAGCAGGACTACGCATTATTGCTCTCCAGGGTTGCCAGGTCTGAAAGTGTTATATTTGTGCTCAGGCAGGAAATGAGGATTTTATGATGTTCATATCAGTGAAGCCCTCTATAACTAAAGCTAACTGACCAAACAGTTATACAGTTTTCAGCACTGAGTGAACGTAATACGTATGCATTATCCTCTAAATGTTATTCCGTGCTTATGCACGTGTTTCATGTAGAAGTAAAGTGTTTGCTGCTTGAAGAAGTCCTGAAATTAACGCGTTCTCAACGATCGCTAGTTCTGTAAATAAGCACTGTCTCTCGTCACGTCTCTGTGTAATCTTCGTCTCGACTAATTTTTCTACTGTGATGTCGCGTGCGTGTGCCTTTCTCTATTTCTATGTCGGCGCGTGTAGCTGATTGGCAGCGTTAAAGAGTCACGAGCTGCAGGAGGGGATGAAGAATTAACAGACGCGACAGCAGCTCCGTCAGTGAGAAAAAGTAAGTGTGAAATGCATCTAACAGCTCTGAATGTGTTGCTATGTAAAGAGAGCGCGGGAGAAAGGGTGGACTGTACTCCGTGTGGGCCGGGTTTATGTACCCTTGCGAGGACCAATTGTCAGATTATTACCATCCTTGTGAGAAAACACGCATATATGTTTGGATGGTCGTCACGGCGGTTTAAGGGTTATGTCAACATGGCTGCTCACACTGTCACCATTAAAGACAATATTACGTCACTACTTTAACAGGTTTACAGTGGTGCTTGCTTTAGATACACATAGACATGTTAGTCGGTTAAATGTATACCATTGACCATATTGAGAAGGTAAATGCATCATAAACTCCTGATCACTCTCGTTGTTAAGTAAACACAAGCGTTCATGACGGCGGCCATGTTTCTCCCCCCACTTTGTAGCTCAAGTTAAATCGAATCCGTCCTTTGTGTAGATTTGTTGTTGTAGCGTTTCATCATCTCCATGTCGCTTCTACCGGTAAATAAATAACACGGAACGTCTTTCCAGCGATTACTTTATGATGGTCAGTGACGTGTTCAAATGTTCGAACAGGTTACGGCCCTGCCGGAGTTACCGCTTAGGAAAATTTCTTTTCGCGGGGTAACATAGGAAGGAATGCTTGTCCGATTCGACGGTCGATCGCGTGCTACGCATTACGGATGCAAAACAATAGCATAATGGATCTGGATCCTGTTTCAAGGAACAATTTGTCCAATATGTATGAAATTGGTACGCTTGCTTTCTTACAGTACTTCATGTGTAGTGAGACTGAATCCTAACACCTAATCCTGTAATACACTACACGTTTGTGTGGTTTATAGGATCTAAAGTGTTTTAGGTGTCCGATTCATAGATTCCCTTGATTTAGGATGTTTGCAAAAGCTATGAAGCTATGAATTACTTAAAAAAATAAAAATAAAAAACAACAACACACCTTCAGGGCCATGGACTGGTGCTGAGGAACAATAGTAGGTATCTCATTAGAGAGTTTAAAACTGCTGTTAGACAAATGAATCCTTGAAGCCAAACTGTACTGGACATGTAACACCCGCACGCCAACGCATCCCCATGTGTCCAAACCCACGCTCATGTTTCCTCTCTCTAATACACACACTCGCTGTTCTCTGGTCTGGATATCCACAGTTGTATTTCTGCGGCACTTCAGCTGCACTTCTTGCTGCCCACTAGCCGTAATATGGTTCATTTCTTGCAGTCGGGTTGATTTTAGGATCAAATCACTTTCTTTTCATTTAGAACCTGAGCAGGACTGCTTTAACTGTAGACTGTAAAATACTGTAGACTTTGCATCTTCTAATCAAATACGAAAGCCTCATGCTCATCGCAGGCCACGTTCCTTCCAACATACTTTTTGCCTTTTCTGTATATGATCAAAAATTAGAGTCCAACTGTCAGTGTCACCCCGAAGAGAATGTTCGGTTCCTCTCAAGATTTCCTCTCACGGAGTTTTTCCTTTCCATTGTTGCCTCTGCATATCTTATCAGGGATCTAGACTGTCATCTGGATTTATGTAAAGCGTGCCTATTTTTAAAAGATGGCATGGGGTAGGATGGGATAAGATGGGATTGGATAATGTTGGCTGGGGTAGGATGATCTCGAATGAGATGGAGTTGGATAGAATGGGATAGTAGAAAGTACTGCTGAGAATGCTTTAACAAATATATGGCATGATCTTTTAGCATGCTGGATTTCCACCCTGACTTTCATTAGTCATGGCCATCATTAGGATTCCATCCAGAACTCTTACTGATTGTTATATTTCCTTTGTTCAGCCATCTCAGTAGAGCCAGGTCCTGCGGAGCATCTCAAGGGTTAACAGATTACTGCGTTTGGAGCCAGCAGGCGACAGACAGCCTCTGTGAGGAACCCGTTGTCTGTGAGAACTCATGCTGTACTGCTTTGACACGTTTATCTCTTCATTCCTGCTTCTTCTCCCTATTAAACCGTGACGCTTTTGGAATAGAAAACATGCCATGATCAGTCACACACGGTCTGTGGAATCAGAGTGTTTATTCAGCAATATTTCCCATGCGTCATATGTTCAGGAATGGGGTGGTTCACGGTAACGCCACCCACAGCATCCGGTGTAATGCCATTAATGAAAGCACATGCATTAATACTGTATGTCGTTGCCAGCCGTTGCTTTTTAAAAAAAAAAAAAAATTTTTTTTTTAAATCATTTAATCATCAAGCCGTCGACTGGGCTGGACAGATCTCGTCAGCTCGACTTAAATAAACAGTGCCATGTTTGCCAGGAACTACAACATTCAGATCTTGGACCTGATCTGCTTCGCGCTGTTACGTCCTTTTTGCCTGCGAATACCCACACAAGCCTTTCTCACCTAGCATGTGCTTCCCAGTGTTTACTCACAAATTCGACTTCAAACACACCATTTCTGTAAAGCAAGAGGACATTTCGGATGTCTGGCATTTATCCTTGCAGTCAAGCCCAGTCGCGTACTTGAGTTCTAGTTTACTAGCGTTCATGCATTTTAACACCGTTCCCCATTTGCATTATTACCCAATTGCAGTCATTTGTGTCTCATGTACACTGTTGTGTACTTGCACACCATCATCCTCTCACACGTTCTGTCGTACTCTCTCTCAAACCCTCTCTCGCGCGCGCACAATCTTTCACGCTCATTCTCCAGCATAAACTATCGTGCTCTGGTTTTATACACACATTGTCATGATCTTTCTCTCGTCTTAGACACTCTGACACGTTTTGATATTCTCACCATCATTCTCTCCTACTGTCACTCTCTCTCTCTCTCTCTTACTTTCTCACACAGGCGATCCTACTCTCTGTCACACTGCACACTGGCATACGCTATCATACAACACATCATACTTCCTCTCATGCACAATATCATACTCTGTCATACTCCCTCACACGGTCATACTTTCTCTTGCACACTGGCACAATATCACACTCACGGTCTCTCTGATACGGTCACCCTATTTTGCTCCCAATCCTTCTCTCACCAATACTACCAGTTCTACAATAATAACCATTATCATACTTTCTCACACTCGATATCATCTTTTCGCTCACGCCATCCGATTCTCACATCCACACTATCATATTCTCTCACACAGACAGTTGTTTTCATGCACGCTATGGTACTCTCTGATGGACTCCATCATACGCTCTCACGCGCTCTGATCAGGATGATCATCACTAGTACATCGTAAATGGCCTCATAGAAAAGGGCTAAAAGAAACAGTTCTCCATGTGAACCATTTCCTACACGCACTAAGCCGCCACTGTTGCCGCACAGCAGGTGTCTCTTCTGGTACATTAACGCAACTAATACAATGGAGCGACGACTGTTTATCTTCTACTCTTGGTGCAGCTTTTAGTGCGGAAAATACAGTGCAGACAGTCTCTCATTACTGACTCCGTCCATTCCGTAATAGCGAACAGTTTGATATTGAGCGCCGGGTCGGGTTACGGCAAAGCTGCTGATGTTGATGCGTCTCTGAGGGACCGCGCTGAGGGCTTGTTATCGATCCCTGGCTTTTGGTTTTCACGAGCGGCGCTGATACGATGCATGCGTTATGGAGACGGGAAGAGAGGGCTCTTACGGTGATGTACGTCTTTTAAGAATTAGCTTTGAAGGCGCCTTGTGAGTTGAGGGAAGTGGTTATTGAATCATCTCTGAGAAGGAAATTGGGTTTGGGTAAGTGCTTTTGGCATTTTGCAGTCCGAGAATGCCTGCTGAAGCTTTTTACAGTGTGCTGCGGTAGGATATGTAATTGGTTACATTTTTTATTATTATTATTTTTTATAAGCAGTTGGTAGGCTGAATTGTATGAAGTGGGTACAACTTGTGATTTTTTATGAATTTTTTTTTTTTAATAAATGTATTTATATTTTATTGGATATGGCTGTCTTTTGGTAAATTATCAACTCTGACAGGTTGACAAGCAAGATAGATAAACTCCCTTTGAGGAAAGTTCAATTCTGTTCTATGAAACTGGAAGAACGGGCCTTTTTTTTTTTTCTATTTTTTTTTTTTTTTTTCTCCTGTATCTGGGCATGCGTGAACTAAGGCTATTGTCGCAATGGCTTAAGGCAGCATATACTGTAAAACCTTTTAACTTCCCAAGAACAGTGCGTGTTCCCTTTCTTTATCTGGTTCCTTATAATGTTTCTTCGTCATGAAGTCTCAGGGAGTTTTTCCTTGCCTCTAGGTCGCTGGTTAGAAATCTATATCTTTTGTCATTCTGACCTGGACGCTATACTTAATAGCCATGTTATTGGTGTAGATCCGGTACGAAACTAAAGCAGCACGTGCAAATGTCTGGTAAGCCTTATTTCTTGAAAGCTTCACACAGTTAAACAGTTTAGAATTTTCACCACTAATAAATTCACTGCCTGTAAACCAAACTTTAATTTATGTGGTTTGCTGACTTGGGCTTCGAGCTCTCCCAGGGATTCTGTTGTTTTCCATGTACAGACCCTAGAATTTCCTTTTTTCTTTTTTTTTGTTACACACGTTTAGCAGTGCATACCTTTTCCTCGAATCTCATGACCATTTTGGTAGACTAAGGCATGAATGGATGAAGGCATTAACTTCTGTTATTCTGTAAAGACTTCTGTTAAGAGTCTTTTGTATGAATGACATTGGTGTATATGAAAATGCCCTTTTTTGTTATCTCTCGCTTTTTAAGAACGAAGAAGTCACCAAGATGGCGTCCCAGGAACGAGAGGAGCCAAACGGCAACAGCGGGCCGTCAGACAGTAGGTTGAGGAACAAGAAGCCGCCCAGCCTAGTGATTGCGATCCCGCCTAGCGAGGATCAAGAGGGAACTGTTACAGAGGCACAGGTACAAACTGGCGAAGTGCAAGCTTCCAAGTCGAATATTCCAGATCCCTGTTTTGGTTTTCTGTACGATTAAAACAAGAAAACTTTTAGCAGGTTTATTCAACCTGTTATAATGTGTGATGATCGGCAGGATGGATGTGCGTTAACGCAGCATATTCCAAGGCCAATCCAGGAGTCGAATTCAGAAGTGAGAGTGCGAATCCGAGTGTCGGCAACAAACTAGGATAATCCAAAAAATCTTAGAATCAAGAATCCATAAGGCTAAGAAATCCATCATTATAATTGTCAAGACACAAACACTGGGAATAAATAGACAGTCTAAATAAGGGCTAGCACAAAACAGGTGAACACAGCGTGATAACAAATCAGAAACAAGACTAGAACCAAAACAAACAAAATCACATGATGTGAACCAAAAAAAAAAAACCCCAACATGAAAGCAGTGCTCTTTGTGCCAGGAGGGGAATTCCTGAGGCTCGTGGAGGTGTAATTTCTGAGAGGTGTACATACAAGTTGTAAACATTTCAACACTAATGACCAGGCTTGTCCGGGGTGCATCGCTGTTCACAAAGCAAATGTAATACGGCGTCATGCGTCTCAGATCACCTTCACACGTGATGGATGTTGATACCACAGATCCGTACAGCCACATGCTGACAGTCAGTCACTAAAACAAGTCCTGCATGCCAGCATGATGGCTGGATGGATGAGGTTTGGGTTTATTTTCTACCTGTGGTCAGCCACATAGTGTCGTTCACATCTCAGTTCTAACCATTACACTCGCAGCTGACATTCTGTTGCACACGGTGGATATAAAAAGTCTACACACCGCTGTTAAAATGGCAGGTTTTTGTGATGTAAGAAAATGAAACAAAAAATAAAATTGTATACATGGGTATGGTATTCTTTTGGTGAACTGTAACACACACAGAGTTTCTTCCTTTCTTTCTTTTATTATTATTATCATAACTTTTCTTTGTTTATTATTATTATTAAAGAGATTTATAAGTGAAATTGGGATTCATGACATAACACTTAAATATTGGTAATGTCACTCAAATGTGTTGAGATTGTTTTGCTTGTCAGTCAGTTTTTTTTATTATTATTTAATATTTTACGTTATTTTCGTCACCATTATTGGAGCCCCCCCCGGATAAAATCGCTGTCCTTAAGGCTAAATCAAGAATGAACAGTGTCGGTGAAGTCCATACTGTTGTTATTTAAAGGAGCAGTTTGTAATTTTCAAGCCTTCTGCTGCCTAAGACATGACACACTAATTCTACTGATAGCCATTAAACACAGTGTTATTGATTTGCAATCTTACTAGTTGTTGTTGTTGTTGTTGGGTTTTGTTTTCCATTATGGGCCTGTGTTTAGATCCAGCTTCTTGTGTTTTGCCTCATTGCTGTATTCTAATCATACCATCCAGTTTCAGCAACTTTGTCTGTGAGTTTTTGTGCTCTCCAGCCCTTAAGGTCATCAGTAAAGAAAAGCGTCAGTATGCAGCATTCAAACGAGGCATTTCCAGACAGCGGAACGAACGAGAGGAGAGCGGCGTTCCGCAGACAGGCGTCTCTCTCTCAGAGCATCCGCAGGTAACCGCAAACCTTCTAATTGGATCCAGAATCATTTTAACGTCACTAAATCCTGGATATCTTTTACACAACGTTTGAATTGGCGGATGTCGGAACGTAAGACATGACAAATGTGGCGTTGTGACAATAGCCCGCGTAAAGATATCGTGTGTAAATAAAGGAAAAGGATGTATGCTGAGCGAGTTTCCATGACCGTGTTTTGTTGTTGCTCTGCTGAATATTAAACAGAACAGTAGTTTATGAAACTTTGCATAGAAACGAGCACAGGCATGAGCGCTGGGAGGTATATCATTATTACAGGTCTAGAAACTATTTAAATGTTACCAATTACACCTTAAAAGACATCTGTATGCAAATATTCACACTTTCCTGACACAAACACGCTCATATGCCGTCTTTGCACTCTCCCTTTCTTTTACGTGTGTGTGTGTGTGTGTGTGTGTGTGTGTGTGTGTGTGTGTGTACGTGTGTACACTACAGGAACACGGCACAGTGGTTCGGCGTCGGTACGGACTGTGAAAGTCAGCAGCAGGTGTGGCAGAGGAAGAGTCTGCGCCACTGTAGCCTGCGTTATGGCCGCCTGAAACCTCAGTACAGAGAACAACACGAGGCAGCAAGCATCGACCACAGCCTCGACTCACCTGCCACTCACAAGATGCCAAAGGTACTGAAGTCTCATGCTGAAAACACATACCTGGAGTGTTCACACACTGTTACAGACTTCTTATAAGATTTATTAACACTTGTTTTTTGTTTTTTTTAAAGTAAGTTTTCTTTTTGTTTCAGATTGTGGACCCTCTGGCCCGCGGACGTCAATTCCGTTACGACGAAGTGGAACGGCCCAGGACGCCGCATGTTGCTCATGCTCCTCCCCCTCAGACCCCAGGTGTCTCCTCACTGTGCTCCTTCACCAGCCAGCGCTCCACTTACTCTCGGATCCCACGTAGGAAGAGGGAGTCTGTGGCCCGCATGAGCATCCGCGCAGCCTCCAACCTACTCAGGGTGTGTGTGTATGCATATGTTCTGAGACCGTCGGTGCTGGTAAAGTTTAGGGTATACAATATTAATATTGGGATCCAAGTTCAACTTGGTATGATTTTAGGTCAGCCGTTATGGAGATCAGAATGATTGAACATGTTTTCTGAACTAGTCCACTGCGAGGTTTTTGTGTCATGGACATGAGGAAAGCTGACTGACACCAATAACTTAAAACTCGCTGCTGTCACAGATACACCCCCTGTGGAATGGGTGGCCATAAGGGGGTGGAGCCCAACTCTTCTCAGTCTGCAATGTCCTTCCTACTAGGTCTACCCCAAGGCCCATCCTACACAACAGGCCGAGATCAGCTTTGAAAATTTGTTAAAAATGGCATCAGTTTTGCCCTATTTTAATTCATGCCACATTATACATTACATTTTTGAATTTGTTGGCTGTATTCAAAGGTGTGATTAATGTGAGTGTGTGTGTGTGTGCGCACATGTATGTGTGTGTGTGTACAGGGTCGGCCCGGCCTGCACAGCACCCAGGCACCTCGAAGTTTCCCCCGGAGGAGTTTTGTTCGGCCTAGCTGGATGGAGGAGGACACGGTGGACACAGCAGACACCTCCGACTCCGTCTTCTTTAGCAAGGTGAGTGAGTGCTATCTTTGTACTTCTGTCTTATTCTTTCTGTTAATGGTGGGGTTTTCATGAACTAAGGAAAACGTAGTTTACTAAACATAAAAAGAGTAAAACAAAGGCCGAACACGCATCCAGTTGGATTGCAAGTAAGAAACAGAACAGGTTAGAATAATTTTGCATCAGTTTGTTTTGATGTCTGAATGTGTGGGAGACCTGCTGGAAAGGGTTTATGAATATTGTGTGTGTGTGTGTGTGTGTGTGTGTGTGTGTGTGTGTGTGTGTGTGTGTGTGTGTGTGTGTGTGTGTG
>JAQQZR010000649.1:0-13539 GCA_030068235.1 Notoglanidium macrostoma | reverse complement strand
CACACACCCCCACCCCCTGTACCCATTTGAATGACAGGCACAAAATGGCCGCTTGCTGAAATCACTGCTGACAGACCTTGGTAAAAGGAGTTGTACGGGCCATAAATCATAAAAAGCCATAAATCATTATGATTGACAGATTGACATGTTGTATAGGATAGATACTACTGATGGGTCCTACCTGCCATACTGTGTGAAATTCGTATGACCCCCAGCTCCACAACCAAACTATCTATTTTTGAAATTATACTTGGCAGACAATTTCCCAGCCCATGGACTCATGGTAACCCAGCTCTGATTCTTACATGTGACCTGGACATGCTGCAGCAGGAGTACACTGCCTCTTTAATTTATGTACTAAATAAGCACTATGCTGATATCTCTCTGTTTTCCATTACCTCTAGAAGCACCCTCTCACTTTTGCTGCAGGTGACCTAGTGCTCGTGAAATCCCTGAACTGGCAGAAGGTTGGCAAAGCTGCCTATGGTCCCTCTACTGAGGTGATTGCTGTCACTCATGTAGAGTTTTAGGAACATGTATTAGGATACATTGGTGGAGTTCTGAT
Source organism: Notoglanidium macrostoma (assembly GCA_030068235.1). NCBI lineage: Eukaryota > Metazoa > Chordata > Actinopteri > Siluriformes > Auchenoglanididae > Notoglanidium > Notoglanidium macrostoma. Next base: position 12,974 of record JAQQZR010000649.1, on the reverse strand, counting down.
AACAGCAAGGTCAAATAGATGAGTCTGAACCAGCAGTAAAGAAAGGCTCAAATAAGAATAAATAATAATAATAATAATAATAATAATAATAATAATAAAACATACTAATAAAGTAGATACATAAGTATTAAATAAGTAATAGGTACGTAAGTAATACATTATAATAAATAAGTAATAAATAAAATTTATAAATAAAATATCAAGTTCAATTTAAGGCTACAAAAGTATTTTAACCAGGATCATGGCAGATAATCCATTGCAGATGGTTTGTTTAAAGAATCCCATAGTGAGTGATAAAATTAGAAAAATATCAGAAAAATGGTTTATGGTTTATCAAAAATTATGAGAACACAGTGGCCTAAATAGGGTTCGTTTGAAGTGGGCTTATGTGATGAGATGGATACTCTAATTAAAAATCATAAATCAGCTGATAAAAGTGCAAAAAGGGTACAGAAGCGTGAAGAGGAATCAGGAATATTAAACCTGTTTAGAGAGACACTAAGAGCACCATTGAGTTATGGCAGTCCAGCATGTGGCCAACTTCCTATCTTAGTGAAGGGAAGGCAGGTGCAATACATCCCATGGCAGACACAGGATCTTGAAGGGCTACTAGATTCCTTGCCTAGTATTCTTAATGGAGCAGGAAAATGGATTAGAGTATTTGAAGAACACACAGTGGGATGAATGTTGGCTGTTGGAGATGTTAAAGCAGTGCTAGCTAGACATCTTGGCTATGTATGAACGTCTAACTAAGGCACAGATGAAAAGGCACATACAGCTATGAAATATGATATGGATGGGGCAGAATTTAATAAATTTTTTCTTGGTCTTTGAAGAATATTAAGGGAAGAATATCCAACAAAGCAAGACCCACAATACCTGAAGGCAGAACCTCTGGGAGAATCTGAAGGTGTAACGAATTATATACATAAGCAAAAAAGAAAATGGAGAGAGGAAACTGGTAATGATCCTGAAGAAAACCATCAACATCAGACTGGACAAGTAATACCTTATACTGATCAAACAATGCCTTATACTGGGCCTTTGACACAAGTAGTTCATGTTTATGCACAGCAGCCTCGATTTCAACCTCTAGGAAGAGGAAGGGGTAGGTCGTGAGGTAGAGATAGACCTTTTCAGGGAGGACCACCTGGTGTATGTTGGGGATGTATGCAGCCTGGTCATAAGTAAAAGAGATTGCAAAACTAATCCATGGCCAAATCCCAGTGGTCATGGAAGGGCCTCCTTTTGGCCCACTAATCAAGATCAAAATTCTGGTCCAGCAGCATCTTGGCAGTTAAATCAAACATACAATCCTGGCCCTGTAAATCCTTGGTCAGGACCAAAATCAAGATTATTAGAGATGCCCAGAGAATCCTATAGGGGTGTGTCATCTCAATTTTACTTCTCATGGAGCTGAACAGGAACCTATGCAGCAGGTTTAGGTGAAAGGTAAATTGACACCTATGTTGACACTGGAGCAACTTGTACCTGTTTGCATTTACATATCGTGGGAAACAGTACACCAGAATGGGTTAGGTTTTAAACATTCGCCACATGTGTTTAATCAAGTTTTGAGACTGGATTTGGAGGAATTAGGTCTTAGTATGTTGGCACAGTATGTTTATATTCTGATTTGTTCTGAAACAACAGACCAATGTCATAAGGACTCCTATGGCTGTATTAATAAAACTAGCAGAAGAATCTAAGTAGCAATACTGTCAGCCACAGGAAGAGTATTTAGGAAGAATAGTTGCACATGGGACACGAGCAATTGCGCCTTCACAGCTAGAAGGTATTAGTAAAGTTCCTCAACCTATGACTGTAGGGCAGATTGATGACTTTCTTGGAAATACCCAGTTTCAGTGCAGACTGGATAGATGACTATGCAGTTAAGACAGCTCAAAAATACAGAGTTCTCCATTAGTATGGAAGTCAGATGCTTTGGTTGCATTTGAAAATCTGAAACGGACATTGCAAACAGCTCCTGTTTTATCAACACCTGACTATACAAAACCGTTTCACTTATATGTTGCTAATAGACATGTCAAGTATGCATCAGCTGTGTTAATGCAACAAATATGTAGTGGTAGGAAAAAACAGCAGATTGCATATTACAGCACTAAATTCGAAAATGTGGCTCAAGGTTGGCCTCCATGTTATCAAGGTTTGGCAGCTGTTCAATATGCTTATGAAAAAGCTTCAGTGTTGACAATGGGATATCAAGTGATTTTATATATATTCACACCATAAAATCATTGAACTGCTAGAAAATAGTAGATTTGTTCTTACACCAGCAAGAACTTTGCAATATTTATGCTTACGCACATATCCAGATATAACGTTACGATGATGTCCAACAGTCAATCCAGCAAAGTTATTACCATTTCAATTTGAAGGGAAACCTCCTCATGAGTGTGTGGCACAGTCATTGACATTCTCTAAGTTAAGACCTGATCTAAAAAATCAACTCCACTAGAAACTTTAAAGGTAGTTTATTTTGTGGATGGGTCTTGCTTTAAGGATCATACAGGTAACCATGCTGGTTATGCTGTTGTTGAGCAAAAGCAAGAAGGAACATTTGAAGTGGCACAGGCAGAACATTGTTAGCAGCCGTGTTCTGCCCAGTTAGCAGAATTAAAGGCATTAACAGAAGCTTGTTAAATGGCAGAAGGAAAAGCTGTGGACATATATACTGATTCAGCATATGCACATGGTGCATGTCACATGTTTGGAGCTGTATGGAAACAAAGGGGTTTTAAGAAAGCAGACACCACCCCCGATTCAACATTTACAGCAAATATTACAACTAATGAGTGCAATGATAATGATTGCCAACTTAGCAAGCATCAAGTGCCAAGCCCACAGGAAAGATAATGACTGTGTTATTGAAGGTAACAATGCAGCAGATGAAGCAGCTAGACAGGTTTCAAAAAGTCAAACAGCTGTACTGGCACCAAATGGTCACTATAGAACCCATTACTACACTGGAGAATATAATAACAATGCAACAGAAAGCAGCAGTAAATGAGAAGGAGGTGTGGAAACAGAGGTGAAGATAAAGACACCAATGCTGTATGGAGATCACATGATGGCTTGATTATTGCACCCTTAACTTTTGTCACTATCCTGATTACTGATGCTCATGGTTTAGATCATTGTGCATGTGGAGAAGTAGTTAGGAAAATACAGAAGCAAGGATATTGGTCACCATTTCTTCAGGCGATGGTGGAAGAAGCTCTAAGCAGATGTGACGTTTGTGCTCAGAATAATGTAAGGAAAGGTATCACAACACCCATAGGTCACATACCAACACCAGAAGGACCCTTTAGACATTTAGTGATTGATTATGTGGACATGATTAAGAGAATACAAGGGAAAAGGTACATGTTGGTGGTAATAGATAGATTCAGTAGATGTGTAGAAGCAGATCCATCTAAGGATCAAGGTGCAGCAACAGTGATCAAATTCTTAAAAAGAATTTTCTAGAATTTTTCTTGCTAATTCCTAGATTTGGTATTTCAATGGAAATGAGTTCAAATAATGGAGCAGCATTCATCCAAAAGGTGGTAAAGTCGGTGTTACAGCATTTAAAGATTAAACAATGGTTAGGCTGTTTAGCACCCCCAATCACAAGGTATTGTTGAAAGGGTCAAGAGGCGGGGTACGCTTTGGGCAGGTTGCCAGTCCACCACAGGGCCAACACAGAGACAAACAGCCACACATGCTCGCATTCACACCTATGGGCAATTTAGAGTAGCCAGTTGACCTAATCTGCATGTCTTTTGATTGTGGGACGAAACCCTAGCACCCGGAGGAAACCCATGCATGCATGGGGAGAACATGCAAACTCCACACAGAAAGGCACCCTGGGTGATCTGGGGATCAAACCCAGGATCTTCTTGCTGTGAGGCGACAGTGCTAACCATCACACCACCGTGCCGCCAATCAATGGCACAATTAAGGCTAAATTAAATAAAATCAGTGCAACCACTAAGCTCAATTGGGTAGATGCATTGCCAGTAGTGTTATCTTATGTGTTATAAAATGCAAACAAATAGGAACACACATCTTACCCCACATGAGATGCTTACAGGCAGACCAATGCCTGTTCCTCATTTACGGGGACCTTATGAAGGCCCCCCACTTGAACAGTTGCAAATTGAACTGAGGGAATAAACAATTAACTTAAACAATTAACTGCTATACATAAGCTTATATATTCACATGAGCAGTCCAGGACACCAGCACCAGCAGCTGAACCAGAAAATCCAATTGTTCTAGGTGACCGTGTGTACCTCAGTGTGTTCAGGAGAAAGTGGAACAAGCCACGAAGGGAAGGCCCTTATGAAGTGGTTAAGGTAACTCCAACAGCTGTTCAGGTAAAAGGGAAGGTTACATGGTATCTTAATCACTGTACACACATGACTGCCCGAGTTATCAGCATGGCAATGCCACTACCTCAGAAAGGACGACAAACGATTCTGGAGATCCTTCCAGAGCCATCGTGTCCCCCAATGATACAGGAAGTGAGTCCCAGGAGGAGCCATGGGCAGCAGAACGAGGGAAGAGATAACCAGATGATTCAGAGAATGTGTAACTGGAACATGAATCGCCAAGTGAAGAAGGCACAAGGACAGGACAGGCACAAGAAGATGTCCAGGGAGATGCAAACCCTGGGCAAGGAAACTCAGACATATCAGGAGAAGATTCAGGAGACATCCAGAGTGAAGACCACACAATGCATGATGGGATGGATCCTCATCTGCCTGGTCTCGCTGATATTTCTAGAAGTGGGGAATCTGCTAATGGGACCCCTAACCCAGTTAGTCCAAGAGAAATTGAACGAGAATCAGAGTTCCCAACAATTGATTTCTCAGCCCTTGATTGGAGTTCCTAACCTGCACCCTGATGTTAATAAGAAGGTAATACAAAACAATAACATACAACTGGCTGATTGTGCTATGGCGTTGGCAGTGCTTGCATCAGATCAAGGACCAGTACCTCTAGGTAAAATATTTTCTGTTTATTTCATTAAAGATACTGTGAATGGTTCAGGTACAATTGGGAATTTAACTGAGAACATGTTTTTTCAAGGATGGCCTGTTTCAGAAATGTGTAATATGACTGGACTCGTAGAATTACAGCTTAAGTGTTCAAAAATCAGGTGCACAAAATTGAATTTAAAAGTCATGGAGAGTAATACAGCTATATCTTTAATGACTGCAGAAAAGTTAATTCAAAGACACAAAAGGGATTTAACAGATGAATGACTTGAATCAAAGGAAAGGGGTTATTGGAGATGGATATTAGATAATAGATGGTTTTGATTGGCATACTATACAACTAGAGATTTGGATATGTCAAACAAATTGCTGTGTAGCCCTGGAAGAACTCAATGTAGGAAAATGAATGTTAAAGTGGCACCTAACCATAGAGAAATTCCAGATAACTATAGAATAAACTGGAATGCATCATATGAGTGTTTTAATAAATCAAAAGGTAACATACATATGTTGGTACCTTTCAGGGAAAATGTGACATAATTTGGCATTTAGATGAAGATAATACATGGGATGCAGATACACCTAGTAGAAAATCATGGCAAGCAGCAGGAAATGTACTTAACATCAGTTAAGTTAGAACTATGTGGGAAGGCTGTGAAAATAGAACTTTGGGCTTTATCAAGAACAAGATCTGGGTATGTGGTACAGCATCACTTCGAATGACTCTACTTACAGGATGGATAGGTACTTGCACTAGAGTTAAAGCTGTACAGAAGATTGCAATAATTAAGTGGGAAGAAAACATTGAAGGACCTGCTGTAAATAAAAGTAGACAAAAGATCAGCAGGATCCCAAGGTTAGTTTGGATGCCATAGGGCAACCAAGGGGCATACCAAATAAATTTAAAGCTAGAAGTGAAACTGCAGCAGGTTTTGAGTATTCTGCAGCTGTTCTTTTGTGGCCCACAGTGAATACAAATGTGGAATGGATCAACTATATTTACTATAATCAGCAGAGATTCATCAATTACACTGATACAGCACTTACTGTTTTGGGAACGCAATTAGCTGCAACTTGTCAAATGACATGGCAAAACATACAAGCTTTAGACTGGTTGATGGCAGAAAAGGGGATGAATGTATCATGTTTGGAGATCCCTGTTGTACTTTTATTCCAAATAATACAGCTTTTAGTGGAACCTTTACTGAAGCTATGAATAAACTAAAGGATCTCAGAAATGAAGTGCATGATAATGCTGAAAAAGATCAACATGCTTGGAATTGGTTTGACCTGGGGTTAGGCTATTGGGGAACCGTCATTACAAAAATAGGAGTTATGTTTATTTAGTGTCTAGTTATTCTTACCCTGTTAGGATGTTGTGTATTTCCCATAGTTAGATCATTTATTGCTAGAACAGACACAGGACAAACGATGGTGTTGAACATCAAGATGAATCCATCTCATTAACTATTTCCTTTAGTCAACAATGAAGTTCTGAAAGCTAACATTAAGAACTGGAATAATGAGAATTGTCTCCATCATGTTTGAATTTTTGAAGGAATAAATTCTTCTGTTATACATTTTCTTGTAAATGTTTTTATGAGTATTGTTACTTATACATATGAATTGTAAAGTGCATAGGATCATCTGCTGAGCCCAGGTGATGTGTGCATTGTCGTGCCATCAGGCAGGTAGTGGGAATTTTGCCTCTCAAACAGCAAAATATGACAAATATAAAAGGGAGGAGTGGTAGGAGGAGAGGTTTTTGCCCACTCCTGGGGAATGAGTGAACCCTATCGACACTGTTATTATTTTTGTTTTTTGTTGTTATTTTGTTCTTATTTTAGAATTCTACTGCATATTCATGAAGGTTTACAGGAACAGTAGAAGACCTGGAAAAAGAACTATGGCTTAAGGCATGGACAAACAACTGGTACAAGTGGACCTACTACACAGCTAAGGGATGGACTGAAGATAAATGTGTAGTATGTGCCATGGGAAAAAGGAGCCTTGAAGTGGAGCCTCTCCCAGTGAACACAGACACCTGTCTCAGTTTCAGACACAAACTCATGGTCACCCATGGCTCTAAAATAATAAGAAACAAAACTGTAGAAGTGTAAGTACAAGGATCACATCAAATATCTCAATCCCAGCGACGGAACTAGTAAATGACACGTTATGCCCTTAGTGTTGTCTTCTCTATGCCGGAGAAGGGATCCCAACTAGGGAGTTTAACAAATGATGTGGAAACTCATTTGTATGGCCTCAAACTGAGCTGCAACCGTGCAAGGAAACACTGTCATTCACCCTGTCAAAAAGTCAAGTGTTTGAGTGCTATTGGAATTACCCCATGGGTAACTTCTCAGGAACATGCGGAAGAACCTGGAATGTGGCCGGCATGAAGTTCTCTGCAAGAGTGTTCCGAGACCAGTGGAGAGTATTAAGGTCAAAAAGTGAAAATGGAACTATTAAAGTAACAATGGGATGGGTAAAGAAAATCCCACAAGTGCTACAGCATCAACAAAGACCCTTAGCAGTCATCTGGTGGATGTGTGGGAAAACCCGCCTCAGACACGAACTTCCTCTACATTGGTCAGGTCTGTGTGCTAGAGTAATGTTAGTAACCAAGGTGCAAATGTACAAAGCAGGAGAAGAATCAAAGTTAGCATCAGGCAGCCTCAGAACCAAAGAAGTTACACACCTGACCCAAAAGTTTACTTAGACAGCATTGGCCAACCGAGAGGAATCCCAAGCCAATATAAAGCAAGAAATGAAATCGCAGTGGGATTTGAATCAATAATTCCCCAGATAGAGATTGGCAAAAATGTTGAATGGATAAATTACATCTACTACAATCATCAAAGATCCATTAATTATACTGAAGATGCCCTTAAGGCATTGGGAGAACAATTATCAGCCACAAGCCTAATGACACTGTAAAACAGACAGGCTTTAGATTGGTTAATGGCAAAGGAAGGAGGGGTTTGTGTTCTATTTGGAGATCAATGTTGCACCTACATACCTAGTAATACTGTAGTTTTGAATAGGTGTTAGATTTACAGCCTGTACCCACTGCTAGAGACGTCACTTGGAGGTTAGTGTTCATTGTAGACCCTACAGGGTGAAGCCTTAAAGATGACTGTTGTCTGATATTGATTAAAGTGTTATATTGCCTTAGTAATTGATGTGTGTGAGTTAAGTCAATGTAGAAGTTAAGAAAAGGTCAAGGAGGGAAATTTAGATTAATAAATTAAGTACTGATGCCATAACAAAGCAGTTATGTATGTTTGAATTCTAATTGGCTTACCACCTTAGCATGCCTGATCTTTCAGGAACAGAATGGCATTGGAAATTGACGACTCATAGACGATGGTGAGCAATTATGTGTACTTTCACTTGGGGCACCAGGGGCCGCCTCCCAGTTCTGTAGTAGCAGCAATGCGCAAGTGTGCCATAGCTGTGCATCAGGCCTGTGGCCAGTTAATGAGAGCTATAGCTAGAACTATATTCATCCAACATACCTGCTTGCCATGCGAGATCTGCTCAGGATGGGAGTTCTCATTGCCATAATGGCTATAATCACCTTCCTCCGCTAAAATGAGGTCATGCAATGTTTCCACCTCAGCCTATTGTGAACTATGTTTGTGTTGTGTGTTGTGTTTCTGTGTCTAATGTTGCAGGAGTTGAACAAGACACCCGAAAAGAAGATTGAAAGGACTATGGGTGAAGTGCTAGCAACCTCTCCCCACAGTCTCTACAAGTGTCTCTACGCGACGCATAGTTGCAAGACGCGGAAGATAAAGAAGAAAAACAACCAAAGAAGAGAGTTTGGCTCTAGAAGCCGAAAAGGCGGAGAAATGTAGGAACAAAATGTGTCAGGAACTTGTTTGTGTGTATTGCTGTGTTAGATATGTACGTAAAGTTGGTAATGTGTGAATGTTGGTAAGTGATATGCGATTATTCCCCCCCTTCCCCCTCGCCGTGGGTCTGTGCGAACTCACATTGACCTATGGCGAAAGCGCTTAAGAGCAATGCTTCAATGTATAACCCAACCATATTATCCAAGCATGAATAACTATAAAATTGGTGTTAATACAATGGAGGATGATAGTGACTGTACAGACGGTGTACAGGCATGTAAATCAGTATAAATGCCCAAAAATATCTGGGGAGGGGACCGAGACTTTCTGTCCCGGTCACTGTCACTGTCACACTGAAACATTTCATCATTATAATTTTGACTCCTGATTAATTTATTCGACTTTCCTGATTTGGTTCCAATTTGCCACAACAAGATGAAACGAGATCGGACGTTTTCAGAGTAGTATGGCCATAAGTGAGATTAGCTGTCCAAACAATTATTTAAATATTATGATCTATTTTATTTTATTATCTATTTCCGAATTTTAGGCAATATGTAAAACAGAATAGGACCTTGTCCTGAAAGAATTTCGTCACATAAGCAAACGAAGGTCTTACTGAAAAACTTACAGCACATGGTATTCCTAGGTGGTCTCCCATCCAACTACTAACCAGGCCCAACTCAGCTTAGCTTTCAAGATCAGACATGAAAATAGGCAATCACCTGAAAAACTACGTTCCTGAGCTCCTAGCGCTTTTTAACTCTCGCTATAGTGTTATCAGCACGTAAGGCGCACAATCGTGTTACTACAAAATGTGCCTTAGGTGCTGATAAGGCTATAGCACAAGTTAGAAAGTGCTAGGAGCTCAGGAAACCAGTTTTTTAGACAATCGCCTATTTTCACATACATGAAGATCTTTTCACTGCCAGGGTTCATATGTTTATGATGTAGAATGATAACTAGTTGGGACTCTACTTGACTTAGGAGATCAAATGTTATCAGAGTGTTTTTTTTAATTAAAACATTAGTCGTTACAATACAATCACACTATAGTCACTGTGAATCTACATCATCATTACATGAAAATACTTATATCTACTATACATCAAAGCTAAAGCTACCGACATCCATTATCCTCATTGTCACATTAGGCTTTATAATGATAAAGAAAAAAAAGAAAAAAAGAAAAAACCTCTTTATCATTCATTTTACTCTTACTGTTTTCAACAATATTCAGGCAGATTTACTTTCAGTGTGTTTTGCATAATTTGGATGTAAGGGTTATTTTCCATTACTAATTTATCAGACATTTCTTGCTCACCTTTTTCGTTAAAATAGCCATACAAGGCTATTCTATATAAGCCATACATTCTTGCTGCTTGTGTGACTCTTTGCTCAAAGAATGTACATATTTTTAGTTCTCCTCCTATTTGTTTTACTATTGCCCTTCTCATCCATACTGTTTGCCTTGCCATTTCTAAACATAAATTCATAGCATATATGATTTTAGCTTTTGAACCAAATAAAAATAAAGTTTCCCAATCGGTTTCTACCATAGTTTTGTTTAATAGCTCCTTTGTAATAGCTTTTATTTTCTTGTGAAAACATCTCAGTTTCTCACATTCAAAATATATGTGTCTTGTCCCTTCTTCACTATTTTTACACACTTTACATTGTCCATGATCACTCAAACCAAACGTACACAATCTTCTTTCTGTCAGGACCTGCTCCGCATGGCACACGCGAGTGCGCCCGATGAACTCAACCGCTCGCGTAGTGCTTTTGATCTCTCCATCTGAATGCTTTGCCCGACCAGGGACACAGCGGGAGAATGGGAAGACGGCCGAATACACACCATGCCCACCTTCCTTTTTCCAGAGGTGGAATTCAGCATCCCGTGACCCTATGATGGAGTGGAGGATCCTCCAAACGGATTTCTACTCCAGTGCCGGCACTTTTTCGGTGACCTGCGGGGTCCAAAACCCACGGATGACGTCTGGGTGAGGTGCATGATTCGCTGGCTGACTGGTCCTGCACGCATATTCGCTGAGAGCCTTGTAGGCATGGAGCACCCGTGCCTCAGGAACCCCACGGACTTTGGGGACACGCTCAAGGTGTTCTATGAGGCCAGAAGAGAATCCTGGCAGAGGAAACAACCCCAAGAAAATTTTTTTTTGGGGGGGGGGCTGATTATGCTGAGGAGCTGTCCCAGCGAGCTAACCCAGATACATGCAGCGATGAGCCCCCTCAAGTGGCCAAAAAGGAAGGCAACTGCTCCAGAGCCCCCTCCAGTGGCAAAAAGGGAAGCAACCGCTCCAGAGTCCCCACCAGTGGCAAAAAGGGAAGCAACCGCTCCAGAGTCCCCACCAGTGGCAAAAAGGAAGCAATCGTTCCAGAGCCCCCTCCAGTGGCGAAAGAGGAAGCCGAAAGGAAGGCTACTGCTCCGGAACCCGTGCCAAAGCCCAAGTCCAAGTCAGCGCCAGAGTCCGAGTCCAAATCTATGTTAGAGTCCAAGTCCAAGTAGGTGCCCAAGTCCAAGTCTATGTCCAAGTCAGAGTCCGAGTCCAAGTCTACGCCAGAGTCTAAGTCCAAGTCTACATCCAAGTCTGAGTCCAAGTCCAAGTCTATGTATACCGCTCCCATTTCAGCCAAAGTCGCTCACGAGTAGCCAGTTCACTTCACGGCCACAGAGACTATAAAGGTTATGGAACCAATGCCTGTTCCAGTGAGAGTACAAGTTACAAAGACTGTGCTAGTGAGAGTGAAAGTTAGAGAACCTATTCCAGCACCCGTCATTGTTCCGGTACTCATCACGGTCACATCCATCTCCTGTTGTTTTATGGCTGACATTACACCAGTCACAATATTTGCATTAGCAAAAACACTGGAATGATCTATGAGCTAAACTGATTTGCTTTACAGGGGCACTGACAACATGTTTGCATCATCTTTTACTATGAATGTGGATGTTGGATTAAAATTCAAACTAATTTTGAATAATTATAATTGCATATTAGTCAGAATATTTAATTAGTGAATATTACAAATATCTAATGCTAATAGTGGTCACTGGCATTGAAATTATATATATAAAATAGATGTCAACATAATACAAGTAAATTTTTAACCGGGTGACTATTAAACCATGCCATAGCCTACACTTGATCAATTAAGATGATCAGCTAATTAACAGCCCCTCCTGAGGTTGGAGAAGGGGGGTGCTGGTGTTAGTGTGATAAAACACTAAAGTATGATATATGCACTCCATTCATCCTTCCATCCATCCTTCCACCAATTTCTACACTAGAGTCATGGGGAAGCTGGAGCCAACTTTTTTGGCTTTGGGCGAGTGGCAAGGTAGACCTTGGGCAATCTATCGCAGGGCCAACACAGAGACGAACAACCATTTACACTCACATTCACATCTGTGGGCAATTTAGAGTAGCCAGTTGACCTAATGTGGATGTCTTGTGCATGGGCTGGGGGAGGAATCCGGATTGCCAGTTGGGTGGATGCCCACACACGTACATGGAGAATGCATGAACTCCGCTCAAAAAGGCCCAGCATGTTCAAACCCAGAGAATTTTTGCTGTGCTAACCACTGCACCACCGTGCCACCCCAATGCATTTCAATTTATTTGATATGCACTAGAGGACTCTATGCATGTTCAAAATTGGTGTAGGGAGGTTTATCATGCAAAACAGTATTATAAAATTCATAAAATATGGTGACCATTAGGGTTTCATCATTGCTAGCACTGTTGGGGAAGTTAGATCGCAATTGTTACTTGTCAAGCTACAAGCTACTCATAATGTACTCACGATGAAAACTAGCCATTTGATATTGTAGCCAGCTACTATAAGAAAAAGAAGATAGCTGCAGCTTTTTTCATCACAATTACTTTTCCAAACTTTCCTCCACAACACTGATTGTCACGACTTTACACAAAAGGAATTTACAGCCTTTTGTGAAACTTCCTATGAAATTTGCATGAGACTGGGATGTCCTAACTTTTTAGTAGTATCATCTCTTCATAGTTAAGCAGATGATAAATTCATTAGCTAGCCCAGCAGGCACCAGGCCTTCCAGTGTGTCCTGTCCTAT
>JAQQZR010000648.1:0-13540 GCA_030068235.1 Notoglanidium macrostoma | reverse complement strand
GGTTTCCTCCCACAGTCCAAAGATATGCAGATTAGGTCAACTGGCTACTCTAAATTGCCCATAGGTGTGAATGCGAGCGAGAGTGGTTGTTTGTCTGTGTTGGCCCTGTGGTGGACTGGCCACCTGCCCAGGGTGTACCCTGCCTCTCTCCCGGAGATGCTGGGATTGGCTCCAGCTTCCCCGTGACCCAGATGGATAAAGCGGTATAGATAATGGATGGATGTTTTTAAACTTTTTTTGTCAACTTAGATATTTGTGTTGAATTGTCTCCTGGTTATCCTGGTCAGGGTCATGGTCATGGTGGTTGATCTGGGAATTCTGGGTGCAAGGTGGAAATATACACTGGATAGGACTAAAAATTTAACAAATAGTGTACGCTTGGGCACTCAACAAGAAAAAAAAGTAAAATTAAAATGACCATTCAACATAGACTAAGTAATCAAACTAATCAAATATTAATATTCTGAAGGAGCTGTCTCAGCATGTTATGTATGTGGATATTCACATAAAATATGGCTGTATTAATGTGCTGAAGGGGGACCCATCAGTTAGAGCAATACATTCCAAAAAAACACCAGGACTTTCCGGGCAAAGCTTACCTTAATCCTGAGAAGACTGAAGCATTAATGTATAAAATCTGTCATATATTCACCTCCCTGCATCATGGACTCAGTTTCCCAGCAATCCCAGCGCCCTTCAGACATGGCCACTTCCCAGCACACACACACCTCACCGCCCCCTGTCACCTGACTATTGATTACTGATTCTCCACAATTGTTCACAATCACACGTGCACACTATTTAAGGACTTTAGTTTCCTCCTTCAGGTTGTCAAGTATACAGGCTATGTCATTTGTTTCAGTTGTGATCAAGCCTTTGTTCCCAGCATTGTTGATCTGGTTTCAAAGTTTGTTTTTTTCCCAGTTACTGATTTCTGCCTCTGCCTTTGATATCCTGATTGTGCCTTGCCTGAGCCTTGTCTGTTTCTGGACTGTGATTATTTCATGACGTTTTAGATTTGTTTGCCCTGAGCTGTTTGCCTGTAAATAAATTTTCAATGTTTTTACATCCATCTGCCACCTGCTTCTGTGACAAAATAATAGACTGCATGCGAAAGACCATAAAAATTATTGGTAAAATAATATGTATTGGTAAAATAATAATAATACATAGTAAAAATATTTACCATGATACATTAAATTGCTTTACTTTTCCAGAAATAGTAAAAATTATATTAAACGTGTTCTTTCTGAATGTGAAATTATAAGTACAGTTAGACTGTGACCAGAATGAAAAACATTATAATCATTTGTTGAGAAACAATGTTTTCTTATTGTCATTGTGAAGAAGAAAATTGCAGATAACTTTGCAAAATTGCAAAATTTCATATATATTTATGTTTGTTTTTCAACAGGTTACACTGTTTCCTGGGGCACTGGCACGGGAAGTAAAAATATCTAGAGAAGAAAATGTAATAATGTAGAAAGCCCCAAAAGGAATATTAAAAAAGTGGGGGGAAAAGGTGAAGTTTTGAGAGATCTCACAAAATTTTATCAGAGCGCATCTTCCACCTTTTTTGTTCCCATGTTGCTTCTGGGTCTCCATAATAATGAGTTATGCTAAAGATATGCTTTAAAAAAAAATGTTGTTTAGTGCAAAACAGACATCTGATGTAGATTGCTGACATAAAGGCTTTTTTTTGTTCATTTGCATAGTATGCATTACCTAATTTTGCAAACTAGTGCCAGGATTTGTGGCCTATCTTCACAAATGTGGTGCCAAACTACTCATCAGAATGTGAATCTTAATAATTATCAAAACATGAATCTTACATGACAACCTTTACCCTGGCCATAAATGGGGTGGAGCTAAGGTCAGATAACTGTTTCTAAGGACTGTAAGTCAAATTGTGTTGAAATTTGGTCTATTGTGCAATTGTGTAAAGCAGTTTTTTTGATTACCTGTTTAAACTTGGGATCAGACCAGACAGGCTAGCCTTCACTCCCCATATACAGTGGGCCTTGGGTGAAGGAAACCAATGTCTGTGAAAGTTGTTCATTGATGAAGGTAGAGTTAAGTCAAAATAGCTGTTTCTTGGGAACCAAAAGTCCAAGTGATCTGAATTTGGTTTGCTGCATTGATCTGTTAATCTATATCTGGATTTTTAATCATTACTGAAGTACTCACCCTCAACCAAGCAGTTTTCCACACACATTTCAACTAATATTGAGTTGTCATGACAAATCTCGATAAGTATATTCATGTATGTTTTTTTTATTGTTCTATGCATCTTGCTAAGAACTGACCACTAGGGGCCAGTTTTGTAAAGCGTGCTTGGTCCTTGCAACTCACCTCCTGCGGCATAAGTTTAGTCTTTGTTGTTGGTCTGGTGGACTGGCTATTGATGACTTATGGTTTTTATTGCGGATTATCAGAACATTAAACTTTCTGTGTTGCAATACTACTTTGATCATTAGTTCCATGTCATTAAATTATGTATATTTTACTGCTGACCAGCTACCAGCTACAAAAACACTGCCTTCATTCAGGTTTAGACTGGTCACTGGTAAAATGTAGGAAAGATATTCCACAAAAATCACATTATCCTAGTTATTTGAAAACATGCATTTGCCTGTGCACAAATGTGCTTAGCCAAAAGTCCAAAAGTCACGTGACTGGTCAGGTTAGCAGTTCATTAACTGCAAGATATTAGATATAGTATACGCATCTTTAGCGTATCTGAGGGTAGATATCTGTGTTCTCACTTCTGGCTAGCAGTTACATTATAGAGATCTTTTCTACATGCTCAAAGGACAGACCAGTGAGGACACTGACATTGCAGACAGCAGTAACTGCAGGGTTTATTTAAAAAAAATTGCATAGACAAACTTGCCTAATATTTCTCTTCATTAGATTGTTGTAAAACAATTTTTAGATTTATTCATTTCATGCTTGAATGTCTTATTCTATTGCCAGACTTTATTGTTTATTCAAGGGATTATTTTTAGCAAAAGTTTAGAAAAATTATCTGCTAGTAGAATAAGATCAACTTAAGTATGAAATGAATAAAGTCTACTTATATATGGACTTTGCTATATGATAAATAAATGAGAAATATTAGATAAGATATTAAAATATTAGATAATATAATATCTTTATTGAAGATATCTTCATTTGCTAAGGAAACATTTTTGCAATGTATCTGAGCTGTCAAAAACATGAGGAAGACCATTTGAATAATATGAATATATGAATAAACATTTGGAAGGTAATAAGACAAAAATGCAGCTTGGAATGCAATTCATCTGACCTGAAAATTATGTTAATGAAAACCTCAAACCCTCTGTCCCTAGGATTTTCCACTGTCAGAAAATGTAAAGTTACTGATCTTTCAAACATGCCAAATAAATCTCTCCTTACAGAGCACGTCACCATATTAATTATTATGATGTTTAGTAATTGTCATGATTCCGCCCCTCGCTGCAAGCACGGCATGCATCGTGCGCGCAGTGCTTTCATATTCTCCATTGCGCATAGCGAGGAAGCGCGCACTTCCGCATTATGGCGCGAACAACATAGAACTACAGTTCCCGTGAGCGCACACGCCCAGCCAGGTCACATGACCAGTAATTGGATGCCGGTGCTGCCAATCCACTAACAATCATGCCGATCTTTAAAAGGACTCTCGATTGCGCTTCGTATTCGCGAAGCATTTGATTAACTTCCGTGACGCTACTGCCAAGCCGTGTTTAACCCGTGATTGCCTTTCTTATGGTTTTTGGGACTCTGCTCTTGGTTTTTTTATATTTGTTCTGGATTATCTTTGATGTACTGTTTTCCGATTGACTGATGTTTGTGTTTTTGGATTATTCTTCTGCCTGCCGATTCTGTACCTCTGCCTGCGTGTGTTGAATAAACACGATGAGTTTTACTAAGCCGTCTCCTCACCTGCGCATGTGCCCAGCCAAACCCCGCAAACCTGACCGAATGCTTCGCCCAAACCGGGATGCAGCAGGAGAATGGGAAGACAGCTGTTTGCATGCCATGCCGTCCTTTTTACAGAATTAAAAGGATTATACACCCTGGGACCGTATGATGAAGTGGAATTTCCTCCAGGTGGATTTCTGCTCCAATGCCAGCTCTTTTTTGAGTACCTGCTGGATCCCAAGCCTGCTGATGACATCTGGGTGCAGTGTATGATACACTGGCTAACTGGACCTGCACGCATATTCGCTGAGAGCCTCATTGGGATGGAGCACCCATGCCTACAGAACCCCAAGGACTTCAGGGAAGCGCTCAGAGTGTTCTATGGGGCCAAAATGGCGGCAAACGCTCCAGCTCCCCCTCCAGTGGCGAAAATGGAGGCAACTGCTCCAGAGGCTAAAGTGGAGGCTACCGCTCCGGAACCTATGCCAGAATCCGAGTCCGCGCCCGAGTCCGCGCCCGAGTCCGCGCCCGAGTCCGCGCCCGAGTCCGCGCCCGAGTCCGCGCCCGAGTCCGCGCCCTCTTCAGGCAAAGTCACGGAGACTGCTCATGTACCGATCGACTGACTTTGTTTGTTTTTGCATTATTTTTCTGCCTGCCGATTCTGTACCTCTACCTGTGTGTTGAATGAACACTGAGTTTTACTAAGCTGTTTCCTCACCTGTGCATGTGTGTAGCCAAACCCCGCAAACCTGAACGTAATCTGTTTGCATGGAGCACCTTGCCACACAATTCCTTGTGTATGTTATTGCTATAGAAATATTAATGAAATAGAATGAGCTCAATAATATAAAACTGCAGCTACAACAATGACTCATACTGTTATAGAAAAATTAATCAGTAAATTAATTAGCAAATATGTATTTAATATTAGCCCATTTTACAATATTCTCACAAGCTGTTTAAAATCACAACTCTCTTGCCTCATTCTATTCCAAAATGAGTGATATCATGGTCTGTCTGATTATTGCCAATTACATGTTAGGTATCATCAGTACCCAATTATATGGTCATATCCTGTTTCATTTGCACAATTAGCAAGAAGAACTGACCTACAACAGGAGAGGTACTGTACAATCATCCAGCCCACACTGCAACCTAGAATAATGTTATGATTTAATGACATTTGCATTTGTGTTTTTTAATGAAAGTTGCAAATTGTGTTAAAAAATCTAGTTAAAATTGTGTTGGTTTACTCGGGTAAGAAAATTAACAATCTGATAAGTATATAAATATAGCATGTGAACCGTCCCTATCCCTACCAATTTGAGTTACATTTATGTCATTTGGCAGACGCCCTTATCCAGAGCGACTTACATGCATACATTTTATACAAGTGAGCAGTGAAGGTTAAGGGCCTTGCTCAAGGGCCCACAAGTGGCATCTTGGCGGTGCTGGGATTTAAACTCACGACCTTCCGATCACTAGTTCAATGTCTTAACCACTGAGCTACCACAGACCCTAAAATACAGTTCACCCTAAAATAGTTTCAATCCTTTATTTCCAAACTGTTTCTTGCCTTCTAGACAGATATAGTATATTAGTTTAATCAGTAACTTGTGTTTTCAGAAACCAATCAGCATGCAAACCAAATTGAAATTGAATTGAAAGATGTCATTGCATTTCAACTTACCACAAATTCTTAGAGAACCAGAGGGTTAGTAAAGAAAAGGAACTACATTATTAATCTTGTTATAATCTTGTCGTGGCAATAGGTGGAAAAAGCTATTAAAAAGACTGTATCCATGTTGGGTGAGCAACCAGGCTTGCTTGAGGATGTTGCAGAATGTTGCAGAAAATGCTCAGCATCATGGTCACCATCAAAACACCACTCACCTACTGAACCACAGTATTCGGCCACAATATAGCTTTCAGAAAGATACTCAGACCACCAAAGATCAGCATTGGAATGCCACAGAAGATATTTTCACCTGTAACAGTTGAAATGTACAACTATCTGCCCTATCTGCAGGTAAGGGTTCTCAAAAGCCTTAATGCTGCCTTAAGCACTGATAAGGCAGACTTTTTTCTGCCCAAAATATTTTTATTTTATTTTTATTTACACATATTTCTACATTTCATATCTAATTTTATTTACATTTTATTTATGCTCTTAAGTGTCATTGATTTATATTGTCTTGAGCAACAGGCACAAAAATTTCCTTTAACATAAATGAATGTTATCTTATACCCCTAAATACACAGTACTAAACAAATAAACAGAGATACAGCCCATGAGTGAGAGACTTTTATTCAAAAGAATAAACAGGGAAAATTCCAGTCACTCACCCAGTGGTCTCCATCCCATGATGATCCCCCAAATTGTTAGAATGTGATTCAGGTTCAATCTCTATCAGACTCTGCAACCGTCTCTCTCTCCCTTCCTCTGTGTGACAAGCACTTGGAGCATGAGAAAACAGACACAAGGTCATGTTAAACTGGTCTGATTTTACTGCAGAAAGTCCAGAGTATTTATACATAGGAGTACATGTGTCATAGTACATTCTCAAGGGAACAGATAAAAGGAAGAACACTTTTGTTTGAACTATAGGAGACTAATAGTCTCCTGCATGACAGAATAAGACATAAGATAAAGCAAGAACAGTATATAATGTTCTTTATGATAGCTTAACCTAAACAAGGTTTGATTATGTCAAGGGGACCTAAATTATCTGAGAAACATAGGAAAAGATAAGAAGCAAGGTACATCTAAATCTGAAAAAAGGAATGCCAAAATGACAGTCCATAGCAGCAATGTTAAAGAGGTCAAAGGACAGGAAAGGGACATGATTTTAATCAAACACCTATCTAATCACCCCAATTCTAAAAAAACATAAATAAAAACAGAATACAATGATTTGTGAATACTTTTTGACTTATTTTCAATCCAATACAATACAAAGACAAGATATTTAATGTTCAAACTGATTAACTTCATTGTATTTTACAAACGCATTCTGAATTTATTGCCTGCAACACATTCCAAAAAAGTTGGGACAGGAGCATGTTTACCACTGTTACATCATCTTTTCTTTTAACAACACTCAATAAGCTTTTGCGAAATGAGGACAGTGTTGAAAGTGAAATTCTTTCCGATTCTTGATTGATATAAGACTTCAGTTGTTCAACAGTCCGGGGTCTCCGTTGTCCTATTTTGTACTTCATTATGTACCACATACAGGTCTGGACTGCAGGGAGGCCATTTTAGTACCCACAATCTTTTACAATGAAGCCAGGCTATTGTAATATGTGCAGAATGGGCCTTGGCATTGTCTTTGCTGGAATAAACAGGATTGGCCCTGAAAAAGACATCATTTGGATAGCAGCATATGTTGCGCCAAAACTGTATGAACCTTTCAACATTAATGGTGCCTTGACAGGTGTGCAAGTTACCCATGCCATGGGCACTAACACATCTCATACCATCACAGATGGTGTCTTTTGAACTTTCTGCTGGTAACAATCTGGATAATCCTTTTCTTCTTTAGTCCGGAGGACACATGATCCATGATTTTCAAAAACATTATGAAATGTGTACTTGTTGCACCACAGTACACTTTTCCACTTTGCATCAGTCCATCTCAGATGAGCTTGGGCCAAGAAATGCTGTATGTTGTTGAAATGTGGCTTTCACTTTGCCTGGTATAGTCTTTAATTTGCATTTGTAGATGCAGCGATGAACTGTGTTTACCAACAAGTGTTCCCAAGCCCATGTAGTATTGTCCATTTTTCAATCATGTCAGTTTTTAATGCAGTGCCACCTGAGGGATTAAATGCCATGAGCATTCAGTGTTTGTTTTTGGCCTGGCCCTTTATTATGCTGACATTTCTCCTGATTCTCTGAATTTTTTGTTATTACAGATTGTAGATATTCCTACAGTTATATGTTGTTCTTAAACTGTTGGACTATTTGCCTATGCAGTTTTTCACAAAATGGTGAACCTTGCCCCATTCTTGTTTGTGAGCAATGATGTTCTTCATCTATAATAGTCTACTATTTTCTGGAATAATTTTAAGCCCTCTAAAAGGGTAGATTTTGTGAACAAGTAAGAAAAAGTTTATTACAATTTAAACCTCAGACTGGGAAATATTATGTGAACCAGTAGCAGCTTGATTCACAACTTTCACCCCCACCTATTACTACCAGCCATGTGAAGAGGCAACTGGAGAAGCTGAAACTTGGGAAAGCTGCAATGCCTGATGGAATCAATCCCAGGATACCAACCAGCTATGTGGGATCCTCCAGCACCTCTTCAACCTGAGTCTTAGACAGAAGAAGGTGCCAGAACTGTGGAAAACATCCTGCCTGGTTCCTCTTCTGAAGAAGCCAACTCCCTTCTCCCTGAATGACTACAGAATAATAACCCTGACATCACAGGTCATGGAGGTCCTGGAGAGACTAGTGATGTTCTATCTCAGTTCATTTCTTTTCTGTACCCCCTGTAGTTTGCCTACCACCAACAGATAGGTGTGGATGATGCAGTCATATCTACTGCAAAAGGTCCACTCCCATCTGGACCACAACACCACCACAGTAAGTGAGAATCACTTTCTTTGATTTTTAAAACAATCCAACATCTCCTGTTGAGAGAGAAGATGAGAAGAATACAGGTGGACATGCCCTTGATCTCCTGGGTCACAGGTTACCTGTCATTCAGACCCTAGTTTGTGTGGCTGGGAACCTGCCTGTGTAAGCAACTGCAAGCAGCACACGAGCACCAAAGGGAATGTGCTTACCCCTTCATCTTCACCTTATGCACCACGGACATTTAGTAAATGCTGGATCTCTGCCACCTTCAGAAATCTTTTGATGACTATGTGGTGGTGAGGTGCATCAGGGATAGACAGAACCATGAGTACAGGGACTTGGTCAACAACTTCATGAAGTAGTGCATGAAGAACCATCTGCTCCTCATTGTGGCCAAAACTAAGGAGATGGTGGTAGCCTTCAGGAAAAAGAGGATCTCAGCCAGCCTATTACCATCATGGGTCAGGACATTGAGCTGGTTGACACCTACAGATACCTTTGTGTCCATCACAACGACAAGCAGGACTGGAAGGAGAAGTTTACAAGAAAGGGAAAAGCAACTTCTAACTGAGGAAGCTCAGGTCCTTTAATGTTTGCAGCAAAATGTTAGAGCTCTTCTACCAGTCTGTGGTAGCCAGTGTGGACATATTTGAAGAGGTATGCTGAGGAGGTGGCATCAAAACTGGAGATGCAAAATATTTGAACAAACTGATCAAGAAGGTTGTGTGGTTCTTGGTCTGCTCTCTGGGTGGTTTTTAGGTGGTTATGGTAAAGAGCACCCTCAATAAACTCACAGCCATTTTGCAAAATAAAAGAGCATTCCCTCCATTACCTTGTTAATCAGTTGAGCTCTTTTAGTAGTAAATTCATTCAGCTGCTCCTGTAGAATGGAACAGTACAGGTGGTCATTTGTACCAAAAGCGATCACAGCATACAACAACAATGCTAGATAGCTAAGGATGAAGAAAAAAAATTATCTTTAAGCCCAAATGACCCAAAGCACAAGTTCAAGTTAACAAAAGAATGGTTTCAGAAGAAGATGATCAACATTTCAGAATGGCTCAGTGAGAGCCTGAGTCTACATTCATAGGAACACTTTGCTAATACTGGGTAGGGCCTCACCTTGCTCTCAAAACAGCCTAAGTTCTTCAAGGCATGGATTCCACAGGATGTTGGAAACATTCTTTTGAGATTGTAATCCATATTGACATGATTGTGTTACACAATTAATGCAGATTTTTCAGGTGTACTTTCATACTGTGAATCTCCCATTCTACTATATCCCAAAGGTGTTCTATTTGATTCAGATCCAGTGAGTAGGTGCCCCCCCTAGGACAGTGTTTTTTGTTAATTATTTTGGCCTTGATCCACCCTGAAGTTGTCCAGGGTGCACCACTTACTCTATATCTCCACCTTACACATAACCCCTTGCTTTTTAATTACTCCGTGTGGCCTAACCCTAGACTAGGTCATACCAATTACCATGCATATTATAATATAAAAATAATTGATTATAATACAGCTATGTTGTGTAACTTCAACTTTAATGCTTTCCTGTGTGTGTGCCTCAATAAATTATTGCCACTGCTCAAATAATATTGTTTGTCTTTGAATTAATTGATGTAAGAATTAGATTTCATCCATCAGACAAAATTGAATAGTATGTAAATATGTTAATTTATTATTTATATACATGTACTCATACTATACTAATGTCATGACTTTACTTGGGGGGGGACATATCATCAATTCATGCTGACTATAGACAAGTTACATGATAAACATGTATTAACTAATGATTCATTAAAATAAGTAGTAACTAACAAATGTATCCTTGCATCTTGAATTCATGGGGCATAATAATAATAATAATAAGAAGTTTATTTTACATAGCCATTAAGAACACTTTATCTGAAAGGAGACTACTGCATCATCATTAAGAAATACAGGTGATATTTGAACATTTAAAATCTGTTGAGAAGTTAATCATGAATTTACCTTACAACCTATAATTGGGGCAAACCTTTATCATCACCAAATAGAAACTTCATAGTGCAAATGATTGTAATTGTAATTAATACTGCAATTAATGATATTAATTCACAAAACCAGTAACAGGTTTATTAATGCTTAACAATTACATTTATTAATGGCTGTGTACACATGACTCTGTTGTGTGTTAATGTAAACGCTTAATTATTTCATGTTTAGCTCATGTATTAATTACTCATCTAGTAAGCATTGGTTCACACATTAATATATGCTTAGTTGTGCACCCGTATTGTAAAGTGTTACCCTTGTTTCTTTGACATTGCCATTGCCTTTGGTATACCTGCCTGTCTGGTGTTTTGACTTTGACTTTGATCTTGCCTACGTGATTTGGACTCTGTTTGCCTCTTTTCTTTTTTTTAATAAACTCTGGTGTATTTACATCCTTTACTTGCCTCCTTACTTGACAGTGTGTGTATCTGAGTGTGTGTGTGTGTTCAGTTTGAACACTGAATATCTTGTCTTTGTGTTGTATTTGATTGAATACAGGCCAAAATGGTTTTCATTTACATTTTACACAGCACCCTAACTTTTTTGGAAATGGGGTTGTAGTATTCCCTTCTAGCCCTCCATATCTGCTATTGCCAGGTCGTGCTTAGTGTGAATGAAATTCTGGTTTATTGACTTAAATTCTGGTTTTCGGATTTCTGCCTTTGCCTGCTCTAGCCTGTGTTGTTCATTGATCGCCTGAACTTTTCCTGTTTTTGGATTCCGATTTTGCCTGCCGATTTTGTACTTCTGCCTGTTATGTTTTTTTTACAAACAGGACTGACATGGACTACAACTGTCATCACAACACCCATTCACAGTTACCAGATTACTGATCATGCACAGTATTACTGATAATACAAGTTCAATCACACGTTCACGGTCACACACTCACACACTTACAATATTTACACACTGTGAGCGGATACTGAGACGACAGGACAAAAGGCACAGAAAGCAGCGGTTTAGGTGAGTAATGTGCGTTCTATTTGTTCTTTTTGTGAGTGGGTGCAAGAAAGTCTGTGTTTGAGGTGGTGAAGGTACGTGCGCTTGGGAAGGTAGCTCGTGTGTAAAGTGCGGGTGTTCGTCATGCTTCCGGGTCCGAGTGTGGAGAGCCCACGTATTGCTGCGGCGCTCGGAGTGAGAGAGGCTGCAGCGGGGAAGGAAAGTCCCGTCCGCGTGTCGGCCAGACCTTTTAGGGCAAATCTGTGGGGGCAAAGTGACAGAGAGAGAGCGTCGTTAGTAATCTCCTCAATCATACTCACCCCCGAGCTATGCCGCCGCGGGCCGGGAATTGGCTGGGAATTGTCCTCCAGCTGTGCCAGATTACACAGCCCCGCCTTGCTGGTTAGTGTTGAAGGGGTGATATTGATCCTCCAGGTTGCTTCGGTGTACTCCGGCGGGTCAGAGCACTTGCCAAGGCTTGACGACGGGGCTGTGTGGTCCCCAGCATCACAACACACACACGCAGTTTTCGCTCTTATTTTTAAAAATAATCAAATAAATAAAAATACGCCTAGGTTATGATATAAAATAAATTTTTTTAACATAGCAACACTTTTTTTAGGAAGGCAACACTGACAAAATGAAGGTCACTTGAACAAATGACAACGTTGTATTTTAATATAATACTAACAAATCTCTATTTTGGACAATTTACTAGTGTAAATAAGTTTTACTCTAGGTAAAAGGTAAAAGGCATGGAAGCTTTTCAGGCTATGGTGATGTATGACTCTCCTTATGGCTCTCCATACTCTGCAGGCCCAGATGAAGAATACACTGGGCCCTGGGGCTATGGTAACAGCAATGGCCCCCCTAACTCATCATGGTACACTCTGTTATTCAAGTTCAACTTCAGTTTCAGGCGCACACACAAGCCCCCCCCCACACACACATACACACACACATACACACACACACACACATCATCATCATCATCATTATCATTACTCAGACAAGGACCCTTTAGTATGGAATCCCTAAGAGACCACAAATTTTCACTTTTTTATTTGGCATATTTTCTCGTGATAAGAAGTTATTTTTGTCATTATTACGACATAACGAAAAACCATTTTCTCGTCATAACAGCATAAATTTCTTGAGGCCATGATCACACAACTTCCGGTGTTTTCCCATGATAATGACATAATTTACCTGTAGTCCTGTCAATGTGCATCTCTCTGTCATCAGTCACCCGGACCTCGTAGCTGGTCAAGGTTGTATTTCAAGATGGAATCAGGCTTATTTTGATTGTGCCTGTTATAAAGCTGTAGTCTTGGTAACTTTCTTTTTAAATGCTGCACACTAGTGTCAACATTGTAACAGCAAGACGTACAGTTATTTCAGCCTGTGTCAGGCCTTTATTAAACAGAAATATAACATGCTGGTCAATATATTCCTGCTCTTCTGACATTGCTGCACAGAATGATAGTTAATGACTCAGTAATTCTTTTGGGAAAACTGTTTCGTTATCTCAAGACCTCTAGAAAATTATGTCGTTATTACAGGAAAAAGATGTTTTGTTATGTCATGATGATGACAAAATAACTGAAGAGCATGAGAAAATGAAACAAATAACTTATCACAAGATAACATTTGTTATGTCATGATAATGACATAAATAACCAGAGATCATGAGAAAACAGGTTGACTAAAATATGTAAATCCATGGGCTTTTAAGGCTTCCATACTTTAGATTAAGCAAAGCAACTGTAAAGAAAAAAAAACATTCAAACATTGACAAAAAAATTACCTAACATTGGGCATTGTAATTCTATCAAATATACTAGGAGTGAGTGAATTAGATCTAGTACTGGCCTTCATTGCATACATCAGTCGGTTGCAATTTCAAAGTTATATGTGTTTATTTAGCAAGAACAAAAACAAAATTAATTTCATGCAAGAGGTTATCTGGTGTTGCTGTACAGGGTATAACTTGAATACTCTAATATTGTAGATTTAAAATTTTGCATGAAACTGCTTAACAAATGA
>JAQQZR010000647.1:0-13545 GCA_030068235.1 Notoglanidium macrostoma | reverse complement strand
GGTGTACCCCGCCTCTCACCCCAAGATGCTGGGATTGGCTCCAGCTTCCCCGCCACCCAGACGGATAAAGCGCTATAAATAATGGATGGATGGATGGACTTTGGAGCTTATGTAATTTCGAGTCCTCTGGAAACCAACAGTTACAAACAGTTCAAACACACAAAATGGCGAATAGCACAACATTGTTCCTCACCATCAAAGCACACGATGGGTAGTACGGTGTCACATATTGCCAACCTCATGAATCTATCCCAGCACACCTTTCATTCCAGTTGTTAGGCTGCTCCCAATGCGAAGCCCACATAAAGAGTACCGCTGGTTCATTTCCAAGAGACTAGCCTGCTCTTGATGTCATTGTACATTCCAATGCAAGTTACTGGAGTCGAATTGCTGCTTCTGTATTTCACTCTGAAGTTGGATCAGGGTGTCATTACTTTCGATTACAGTCAAGTCATCATAGCTGGCTTGGCGATAAGCCTGAGCACCGTTCCATGTTTTCCCCTGCTGAATCAGATAGTACTTGTGAGGGACTGACAGGACGAGGTGCGGCACACCAGCAGAACAGGTTGGTTTATACAGCAATAGGTCTGTGGCAGGAATACAGTAGATTTTTCTTTTTTCATTTTCATATCTTCCTCTTTTGCAGTAGCATCCAGCGAGCTCAAGCATGGATTAGGGTTGCCATGTCTGAGATTTTCCGCCAGAATCAGGAGGCTTTGAAAGTGGCACTGACTCCTGTTACCTTGTATTTTTTCCTACCTGTACTGTGTATTATCAGCTGACAGGCAGCACTGTGACAGCCCAAAACATCTGTTGGATGGAGTTAGCGAAAAGAAGCCACACTCTAAGCGTTATTCCTATTGTAATGACGACAGTGTGGTGCTAGCAATCCTGAGATCACATAACTCAATTAAAATTAGCCCGTTTGTACTGATATTCTGCCTAACCTTCTGTAAGTACAACTGATGAGTGAGCATGCGCTGAAAAGGCTCCTGCCTTCATAAGAAACCAATCGAGTTATGTACACAGTAGTTTCTCTGCAGCTGATATCCTGTCTCTCCTGCTGCTTAGCGGAGGGGTTGAGGGTGGGACTTGTTCTCTTTTTGATCTCACATCACCTTGGCTTGCCCCTCCTACTGCGCACTGACTTGGAATAGGGCTGTATGTTACTGGATTTCCTCCTTCACTTCCGGGTGGACAGCCTCAGACAGTTATCATGCCTTTAGACATAGACATAGATATCTCCTTCCAGTTTCCAGTTTAGTCCGTCTTCTTCTTTATTAGTAGATATATGCCTTTATAACAAGGTGTGGATATGGGAGGCATTCCTGTCCTAGTTGGTAGGTCTGGCTTCAAGACTCCACCTCTTTTGCCTTTATATCAACACTTCCTTTTATGTCGTTAAACTTCCCTTTTTTTCCCCACAGCATGTCTTTGTTCTGCTGCCACTCTCCTTTTTTTTTTAGAGGGTAGCCACTAGTCTGTTTTTCCAACTATCAAGCCTTATGGTGATCCAGAGCTCACCTATAAGTGGAAATGGGATACGGGCTGGATATATAAACATGTCTGTGAGGTCTGTCATATCATGTCTGTGATGTGTTCGTTCACTGTCTTTGCCCTCTATGTCACCACAGTTTATATATAATGCTGATATCCAGGTAGAAATGGATAATCTGACTTTAGCTCTAACAGTATCTAAGGATGCAGTGTGTCTAAGGATGTCTCAGGAATCATGCAGACTACACAGGCAGAGGAATCACTGCTACTAATGTAGAATTTGATCAGATCGACCATGCTAACCTTTAACCCTATGGTGGCCAGCAGTCTTCCCCCTGCCGAGACGGTCCACTCCCTCCCACTCCTAACTATACATGTGCCAACATTAGAGAAGGTAAGTAAAAGCCTCAATAAAAGAATAAGAGATTTCTATTCTATTCTAGAAATTTCTATTGTTAAACCTTTGTTGTCTGTTATCTCCTTTGTCTGTCAGTTATCTGTCTCTTATCCTTTTACCTGTCATTAAGCCCCATCTGGTAGTCTGTTATTCCCATCCGTTATCCTCTTTCCATCTGTTATTCCCTATGTTGAAGAACACTGAACTCACTGTCATGTTCATGAAACCCGTTTGAGACGAGTTTTGTGTTTTCAGAGCTAATATAGCTGCACAAATAAGCTAAATACGCTAGTCTACCTGGATCAGACAGACATCCCTAAATTCAGTACCTCTACTTGTAAAAATCAGATATTTCAGACATTTATTTTTAAATTATTTATTATTTTAGCTAATGTTTGCATTATTAACTAGTTAACATTAGCTACCATATCGAAGACAGCTTAGCTACGTGGTTCTACTTGCAAGTGCGCCTCCAGTTCATCTCCACAACGATCTTCTTCACCAATTCATGACCACAAAGAGGCTGAAAGATAATGGGTTAATTTGGATGCAAACTTCGAGTTGAGTTACAGCGTGGGCAGTTCCTCAATCTATCGAAGGCTAACACAGAGACGAACAACCTTTCACACTCACATTCATGCCTTTGGGCAATTTTTGAGTAATCAGTTGACCTAATCTGCATGTCTTTGGGCTGTCAGAGGAAACCGGAGCAGGTAGCATAGCCACCTTACAGCTCCATGATAACCAGGGTGACCCTGAGCTCAGGTTACTACTGTATTTGCAGAGTTTCACGTGGGTTTCCTTCAGGTTCTCAGGTTTCCTCCCACTCTTCAAAAACATGCCGGTAGGTGGACTAGCTACACTTGCTCATAGTGTGAGTGTGTGTGTGTATGTGAAAGGGAAAAAAGTCACATTTAAAAAGAAACTCTAGGTGGCAGTGCAGCTTGATTAAACAACAGATGCGTCCTGTTTCTCTGATGAGCATTAAATTACAGTATAACTATTAAAAAAACCTTAGTACAAATTTCTTCTATCTACTTGTTAACTCAACTTCGGTAAATAATTAGTGGGTGGATGAGAATTATGGATAAATACTAAGGGTACAGTGTAGGCCTATAAGTGAATACACACAAATCTGAATACATGAGAAAGCGAAGTTAAGCTCTTTAAAATATCAGGAGCACAAATGTAAAATTAATAAGTACGTAAATAAATAAAATACTGCAACGTTTACAAGTAACATGGATGCACAGTCGGCGATATCCATATCACCATGCATACCTCCGTTTCTTATCCTGGTTATGAATGCTCCTTCTGACTTTGCTTCCCTCTAGTGGTTATAAGAATAATAGTAGCTGAGTTTCTTAATATGCTCATATTATTACCTTAAATTTAAAATCCTGATAACATTAGAAAAAGTGCAAGCCCCAAGCAGCTGTTTGTTTTATCTAACAAAGGGCCACCTTTGTCTCAAAACATACTTTTAATAGCTTTACAAGGGCAGTGCAGCAAGGTTTTTTTAATCTAATTAATGAATGTGCTAATGTTACTTGAAGCTTCTTAAAGGCTAAGCTAAACGGTCATGTGCTAGTCTACCTAGCTTCTCACCTGAGGGGTGGGGTATCAGATGACTAAGTTGAAATGTGTCTTCCATACATATTTTGACTGGTATTTTCAGTGATATATGTCAGTAAGTAAATTGTTGCCCTTGATCCCATTTAAGGTTCAACCGTAGACCTTTGCATTCCCCTCCTTGACACGTCATCGTGTACATCCCTGTCATTTCTGTCAACCTTATTTCCATTATCATCATCATCCTCATCAATTCCATGCTCAGCACCATCATCAAGCTTGAGCGTAATAAGAAATGTGATGCGGGGACGAGGCCGAGGGCTGTACACAGACGCCCACACAAAGAGGCAGGTTTCAGCCCCAGAGGGTATGGTTATCGACACAGTTAAGAGGAAGGAGAGCGGTAGAGAGAAGGGCACATTACACTGCTGAGTGCAAGAAGGAATATGAGATTCTGTGGTATGTCCACCGACGAAGATGAAAACAAGAAAAAAAAGGTTTATATTAGTAACTTGCTACCCATAACCCATTTACAGTATTTCTTTTGGCAAAGTCCATCCTATTGTCCTCTCAGCCATGCCGATGGAAGGCTAATGAGCAAACATTGTATAATGTCCTGCAAACCCCAGAAAAGTATGTACCTGGTTTTAATCACTGGCCATGAGAGGTTCATTATGTGCTCAATCTTCTTTCCTTGGATCAAAGCCATGCCCAGGCTAGTAGTACAGGTACACGGAAGCTGCTAGTGTGCACGTTCTTCACGCAAAGTAACACCAGTTGAACAGAATTACGGCCTGGGGAATTGGAGACCGCTGCCTTGAAGGTAGAATAGCAGCAACGGTTTGTGGGAGCAGAGCATCCCTTCTTCATTCCTACAGATCACTGGAACCTGGAGTAGTCAAAAACTCAAAGTCAGCCAAAAGAAGTTAAAGCCATCACAGGGCCAATGGGGGTTCAGATTCACCCTGATGTACAGGCTCAGATGCAAGAACACCAAAAGCAGATCCATGTCTATAAAGGTGCACTAGAACACTACAGGAGCTATCCTTTATGAATCTTGCATCACTGCTTCTATCAACTGGCAGATCGTAGGTGAGTTCCCCCTGAGAAACCTCAAAACATTGTAAGATAATGTAATGCAGTAGGTACACACATCCCTGGGCATCTAATACTCAAGAAGATTAGTGGAGAAAAGCTCTGGTGGCCTTTTTTTCCACAAGAATCAGAATCTGTACTGTGTGTGCTCAGGCTCACACGTCACATCAGTCGCGCGAAGGCCTCCTGAGACCTTTCCTTACCCACCCCTCATCGATCACGGTCTCACACTGTGGTAGACCTCAGCACAGATCTCCACGTGTCTCCTAACACGTAACCCTAACAATGAGCCATAGATTCTCTAAGTCATGTCATCTGGTACGGCTCTCTAAGAACCTCGCGGCCGTGGAAGTTTTATTTCCAAGGAAGTATTCAGAGTCTACAGCCTCCCAGAGGACCGTTTCAGCCGGGTTTCCATCAACCCGCTTACCACGCAATTATAATGGAGTAATGGAAACACGTGAATTTCGGAGGTAAAACTCCCAAATATCGCAAAAAACGTTTCGAGGTGGTTCGTCAAACGATTCGATAAAGCGATACTTTGCAAAAAACGGAAACAGATTTTTCCCATTGAAGTCACGTGACATGACACGAAGAGCCAATGGAAATTTCTGAAAAAGAACGTTATCGCAAGAGGAGAAAGCTCAGCTTTAATTGCATAACATCATCAGACTATTTGAAATTATGTTGAAATGTTTAAAATATTGTTTCCATATTTGCGCAAAATTGCAACAGAAACCCGGCTTCTGTCTCAGACTGAGGGGACTGATTCACGTTCACGTTCGCGAATCCAGTGGAAAGCCTTCCCGGAAGAATGGAGGCTGTTAGAGCAGCAACTGGAGGTCCAACCTCGGAATGAGATGGCGTTCTGGTTACCTCGGTTACCCTGGGCATTGACTCTCTAATGGCTGTAGTAACGACTATAGCGTTTGCCTTGAAATGTGTTCTGTTGGGCCTGTCTAGCGTACGAGCCTTGACTGCCACCATTTTACTCTGTCCTGCTTTCATTCCGGTCCTCAGGAAGTCCTGCTTGTTACAAACACTCTTCATGTTCAACACACCTTGGAATTAAAGTTCAGTGAAATGAATATGCATCATACCAAACATTTTACATGTCAGAACAGTGCTTTATAGGGCCATAACCGATCAGCGTTCCGTTTCAACACGCGTTGTTTTAAAATAGGAGTGAACTAAAGAAGGTTATTTAAGTGCATTAGTAGCAAAACAGATGCACAGTCCTGTTTATTTATTGATGCTGGAGTTTCTTTTCTCAGACTCTGATTCAGACTGACTGATGAGGGAACAAGAGAGCGGGAGAGAAATAAGAGGGCGTGCAGAGAATAAAAGAAGAGGCAGAGATGTGGAGCAGGCATGCAGACAGTTGATGTGATTTGGTCCATCATGGCTGAGGATGGAAGGGAATGTCGTGCAAGGAGACTGACGTCTGACAAGCGTGAACATGTGCTTAAAACACCTCACAGGTCCGGTTTCAGTGCCCAAAACCAAAACGTAGCATCCAAATATTCGTTTTTCTCCAACAAAAGAGATCAACAATTTGGGTGATCAATTATGTAAATAGAAAAATTTCAAGTTAGAAATACAAAACACCTAGGAGAATAATGCATGTTCGAGCTGTTCACCCTGGAAGAAATGTTACAATCGTATAGATTTCGCTGTAAACTCGTGGCTTGCCCGGAGCCGCAGGGGAAAGTGGTAACCGCAGCTCAGGCTGAAAGGCCGACAGGAAGAGTTCTGCAGCACTCTGCTTCCTCTCAGACGATTAGCCCGTGTTTGTGTAAAGGTTGGACATTTCCTCATTGCTCCACACTGTATAGTTATAATGTCCCTGTTCCATGCGGTGTATTTCCTCCTGAGCATTAAAGGCTTACGGACCAGTTAAAACATGCACAGTGAATATAACGTTTTGCCGGATTTTTTAAAATCTTTTTTTAACAGTAACTCTAAATTTAAACCTAATTCCCAGGCAACAGAGAGCTTTTTTGTTTAAGTCAAATTTAAGGCAAATACGCAAAATGTGTCAACTTGGGCACCAGTCACTTTAATCTTCTTCAGGACAGGATTAGCCAATACACAAAATGAAGGACATTCTAATGATTTACTTTCCGTTTGTAATTTGTGTAACACTTTTTCTTAACCTTCGACGTGACACTCGGCGTGTTTTGATAAAGCAATATTTTTGCTAAATTGAAACAGAAGCATAATTTTTGCATTTCAGTCACATGACATGACATGAGGAGCGAATGGAAACGCTGCCTTTCTGAAAACGAGCGCCCTGGAAGAGCTATCACAAGACGACAAACCCAGCTTCAACCACATAACGTCACTCAGTGGAAGTGGAACTGGGTTTTATTGACACTTTTAAAACATCGCTTTTATTTTGTGCAAAACTGCAATGGAAACCTGCCTATTAACTGTCGATATCACAAAAAAAAAATCATCAAAAAAAAAAAAGAACTTACTTTTCTTTTTCCCCTGACCCTCAGGAATTTTGGATGATGCAACTTCCTGTCGAACATGTGACATGTGCAGTATTTCAAATATTTCAGACGTCATGTAACAGCATTTAGAGGAAGAACTAAAATGTAAATTTTTTTTAATAACCCATAATGAAAAGCTAGGGCATAAATTTCAAGGATTACGCGCTGTAGGTTTTTGTAGGTTTTATTAATGCATGTAGGTGGTGTAGAAGGACACTTTACCCGTGTTTAGAAATGTCTTTTACCTTTACTGTACATGCAATTTCATTGGGGCACACATGACACCTCGACTGCGGAATCGCCCTTAATGCCGATCTTCTATATAGGATCCTTCAAGGTATCCGGCGCCACCATAACAATAAAAGGTCTTGTTTTGTTGATCACAAAACCCAAAAAAGAGCTAAGCCGAATATTACAACCTTGACATTTGTGTCAACCTGTGGTGAGAAAATCCCAGAGGGAAAACCTTGCAAAATGTCTGTTTTTCACTTCTCTTATGTACAGCTTTTGATTAAGAAATTTGGGGGAAATTTGGGAAACATATACGTATAAGGAATAAATGCTGGTATGGAAAACCGTTAACACGACAAAGCTGTTTTCTAGTTTCGGAAACTTTTTGAAATGTGTTAATCGACGACAGACACGTCGTACTTTTTATCCGTTTATAGTTACGTTTAACGCTGTGGAAGCTCTGTGAAACGAGTTCCCACTATCGCTTGCACCATAGCAGACGCGGTCGGGGTTTCTGCAATCAACACCTGGAACAAAAATGTCATATGCAAAAAAGCAGAGGAGTTCTTTGAAGTTCTTTGGGAATGGCAAGATAGGTCGACTGTTGTAAAGAGGATGAAAAGAGAGGCGGCAAAGTCCTTGATCTCATTACGCAGGTTGTCTCCATGCCTCTTGGACGGGAGATTAGAAAAATCCTGGCAGTGTCGCCACAGCTCCTGAGCCCCAGCAACGACATACTGCTATCAGTGCAATACTTGCTTTCACGCTCGGTATTAGGAATCCGGGGGTCGCTCTCACCATCGCGTTTGATCTCGCGGAAGCCAGGTGAAGGCAAAACAGCCTGTTGGTGGAAGATGATTGAATGGGAACGCTGAGGAAATACTTCACTTTGATCTCATTTCCAGCTCAATCAGAATTCAGAACTCTGGCGTTAACCTGTGCCCGTGTAGTAGTGATCACGGCACTGCACACGGAATAAGTGATCTCTGTATAATTTACAGAGACGGGTGTGTCTTCACATGGCGATTAATACAAACTGACTTAATTAAGACACGGCGCAAATTATACACGCCATCTGATCAACCTAACAAACCTTTCCCAATGGAAATAATCAGACACTATACTCCTTATTATATCCAGGTGTAAAAGAAAGATTTTGTTAGAATTTGAGCCTTTTATTTAGAGACTCATTTTTACTTCGGATCGGCTCGCTGTATCACTCAGTCAGGGCCACAACAGTTGCTAACGGAATGCAGCAATACAGAAAAAAGAGACATTATGCAGATCGAAACGTATAGATTGAGTCTGTATGCAGATGATGACAAAACCCCGAGGTTATAGGTTTGGTTTTGCAACAATATCAAATCATTCCCTAATCTGGAACAAATCTAATCTAAAGCTTCTATATGGGGTTATCTGGCTAACGCATATTTCTCAACAAATTAAGGAAAGAAATACGCTTTTATTTAAAGTGCACGGTTAGCACTTTCACCTCACAGCAAGAAGGTCCTTCCTTTCTTTGCAGCTTACCCGCGACCCAGATGGATAAAGCAGATGGATGGATGGAAAGTGCAAATAAAAAGGTCTACATAACCCTGATAAAATCTGGGGGTTTTGTAATGTGAAAAAAAGAAATCTTTAATGTGATTAGAGCGACCATGGTTGCATAAGTGTGCCTTGACATAATGCTTTATAAAAAAGTGTTTTTTGCTTGTGACTGAGCAGTCAGTCTACCAACTTTTTATCACATTGGATTTTGATCCGGGCTCTGACTGCACCCTTCCAAAATGCTGATCTTCTCATCTTCGTCTTCGGAAGCTGTTCCGTTGCTGCCTTGGATTTGTGCTTTGTGTCATTATTGTGCTGGAAGGTGAAATTTTACTTCATCCTCAGCTGTCTAACAGAGACCTCCAGCTGTTTCTGCCAAAATGGATCAGTATTGAAGAAGAGAAGCAGCTCCATAGCATGATGCCACCACCACCATGCTTCACAGTGTTTTCTGGGTGATTGTCTAGCCATCCTGCCCCACAGTACATTTCCACCTAAAATGATTCAACCTCCTCTGCACATTAGGTTTATTGGCAAAATGTACAAACAAGGAAGTGAAGTCAGCTACAGTAAAGACCTGGCAGAGCACCACCAGGGAAGAAACCCAGCATCTGGTGAGGTCTGTGGGTTCCAGACTTCAGGCAGTCCATGAGTTGCCTCCAAGTATTAAAAATGACAATTTAATTTAATGTTAATTTGTCCAATCATTTTGGTCCCTTAAAAAATCACTAGTTATGGACCTGACTGTACACACACACACACACACACAAACCTGTTACATACAGCTATAATATCCCTCTGTCTCTGTCTCCTAATCACTTTGTGCTATATCTGGATATTGATCTTCTTGATCTTCTCCTCTTTTATCAGACACAAATCTGATTCCCGTACAAATGTATGATCTCCATTCCACCAGTCTGGTTCCTGCTCGTCTCTGTCCTTCGCAAAACCGCAGGCAACATGATCGGAAATATAATACGTTGCTACGCAAGAAACGTAATCGAACGGAAGCACACACTGAGCAAAGACGAGCACAGATTGCTGCTCCTTATTGTAGTTTTATTAAGTCATGTTTGGAAACACGCATAAACTCCTCTGTGCTGAAGACTCTCACATGTAAAGTTCCAGCTTTGCCTCTGACTGTTACACTGTGTCCGGAGACTCTTTCCCTAAACCTTAAAATAAATCTCCTCACAGAAAATATCGCCGTTTCAACATTGGATTTTCAGCGGTTTATGTGGAGCATGTTGATTATTTTCCTTTAACAGCACATCCTGACATTAAATACCAGTTTATACTTGCTAGCTAAGAGGACGCTAGCTAGCATTCACTGAAGAAATAGCCAGGTTTTCGGATTCACTGCTGCCCCTGTGTGGCGTAGACGTGACGACACAGACGTGCCGTTATTTATTTATTTTCTTACTTTTACAGACATACTAGTCTAGTGTGCTGCATGGAGGTGGGGAGTAGTGTGCAGTTCAGTGTATACTGGGCCAGTACACAGTGTGTAGTACACCAGTACAGAGTTTCGAAAACACAGCCAATGTGACGAACATGAAAACAGAAACAATAATTTCCAGAACAGAAGTTTGTGCAGGCGTCTCGCATTCATCAGCGTTTGGTTTTACACATTCTCTAATACCAAGTCCTAATGTACAGAAGCTGACCACAGATCAATTAAAGCTCTATGTGTGTGTGTGCGTGTGTGTGTGTGGTTGAGAGTAACCATGGATTAGATGTCTGCTACTACAATTACCTCACTAATGAAGAAAAGCCTCAGACAGGACCTGTCATCACATCTTGTTAGATGACAATGTGGTGCTGATGGGAAGCGAGCATGTAATATGGCTGCCAGCTCGGCATCGGATTTTAATGCAAGGTAAAGAGCACTGGAGCGTTCCGGCTCACTGGGAGGTTCCCGTGATCTTTTCACAGCCTGACCTTCAAAGAAGAGCTGATAGAGACCATTATCACCTGAAAGGTAAAAAAAAAAAAAAATCATTCAAATTGATGTCTAGAGGAAGGTTCATATTTAATCATAAAGCTCGGATAACCATAAAACTACTTTATGGATTTATTTATACACAATAAAACTGGAGCCTGGTTCTGCGCTTCCTGCAATTTAACGTAATTTGTTTCGTTTTTACTTCTGTTGGTTATTTTGGCTTCTAATGGGACAGTGTGATAATGATACAGTGCCATGCAGAAGTATTAGCACCCTTAATAAAAGTGAGCAAAACGACTGCCTAAATCAACATTAAACGCAATATTTCTGTAATTAATTGATAATATTAGTTTCGCTTAACACTAAACAAAATATTTCTTTCAAAACTATTGACACTCTGAGGACTATTCTATATAAATACAAACGAATTGTAATTCTTGAAAAACTGTGCTTCATTTGTGGTTTTTTTCCCTGAGGTATAAATATGAGGTTGCACACATGTAAAATTTTGTTATCCATTACCATGGAGACAAAATAAAACGTTCAACACGGAAGAGACAGATGGTTGCTGACGTACGCACAACACAGGTATATAAATGATCTGTGTATAAATGGTTTAAAAAATACCATTTAGCATAATAAGGACCAAAAAGTTTATGTCTGAAACAGTTGGAAATTTGCCAGGAATGGAATCTGTAATTACAAGCTTCATGCCACTTGATCAGCCAAACCATCATCAGTCTTCATCCTCCTTGACCTTTTAGCAGCCTTCAACATTGTCAATCAAGACTCTCGTCTCCACCTCATGAGCCATAGAATTTGTGACACAGCATGGTGATGGTTTTCTTACCATCTCCCTGCAGACCCTCCACTGGTGTCCCACATGGCTCTGTGCTGGGTCCTCTTCAGTTCTCCCTCTATACCTGATCTCTCAGTGAGGTCATATCCTTGCAAGGGTTTTTCATACCGCTGCTATGCCGATGACCCTCAACTGACCCTCTCCTTTCCTTTCCTCGCTCGTGTTTCTCCACACATCTCAGCATGTCATGGATGGCAGTTCATCGACTGAAACTAAATCCCAGCAAGGCTTGAGCCGTTGTAAATCTCTGGAAATGCATTCTCATGTCAAGGTCTTCGTGACCTCCCTGGACAACTCTCAGATCTCACCATCTGTCACTGCACACGAGCTTGGTGTAGTCGTGGACAGACGACTGTCCTTCTTGCCTCACATCGCTAAACTGACTCAGTTTGCAGGTTTCCCCTTTGTAACATCAAGAGGATCCAGACATTTCTAGCCACAGAGGCCACTCAGGTGCTTGTTCAGTCCATGTCATTTTCAGACTACACTACTGCATCTTCCCCTGCATGTAAACCGACCCCTGCAATTGATCAGAATGCGGCTGTGTGACTTGTTTTCAACCTCCCTGTTATCTCCTCCACCACCCCACTGCTACACTCCCTCCACCCCCTTAAAGCACTTCCTCACGCACACCCCCGCTCCGTCCGATCCTCTAGTACTCCTCGACTGGACCCACCATCTCTCCCTGAGTACAAGGAAGACATGCATCCTGTAAATGTAAATCCCTGTAACTAGCTGTGGGGACTGGACCGCCTCAGTTTTGGAAGGTTTGTCAAATTCAATATGGAAACAGCAAAGCCTTGATAAATGTGATAATGTGGTAGAAGAATGTAGTGCAACACATGGAGAAATCCTGCCTTCCAAAACTAGCAAATAAGCAGTGATGATCGGATCTCAACTGCCCCCAGAACCGCTGAAGAGGACACGTCGGGTTTGTCCATAGGCTTAACTGCCCATCATGTTAAACACTTATAAGACGCCACGCTACCAAACTTTAATTTCTTGTTGTGAAGCATGCAATGCACTTATAAAAGGCGAACATCTGACATGCATAGCTGCGCTGTCATATAAGTGTTAATGACATAATTGAACATTTTTTTATGAGGGTGTTGGTAAAATGCAAACTACTCGTATCAAATCAGTTTGTGAGCTGCAGTAAGGTCAGGCGATGGCATTTTTAATGTAACTGTGGTCATGTTTCTGGAATTGGACATAGATAGATAGATAGATAGATAGATAGATAGATAGACAGATAGATAGATAGATAGATAGATAGATAGATAGATAGATAGATAGATAGATAGATAGATAGATAGACAGACAGACAGACAGACAGACAGATAGATAGATAGTTTTATCTAGGATGCAGTTTTATTCCGTGTAAATCGCTGTAAATCTGCTGTACCGTTGTGCAGAAAGAAAACTTAAAGAAAGCTCGCACTCTGAGACGATGAAGAAGCGCGTGATCGCTGATTGGACGGCTACTCTGACTTCCTTGGCTCGCGCCTTTCGCCTGTGACGCTCTGCCGGTTGCGTGGAAACTGAGCGAAAGGTTTCGTTGCGCACGCGAGCGAGTCATTTGTCTGGGATTCTCGACACGAGCGCGTGCCGCTGATTCTCCTCTACTCTCTCTCTCTCTCTCTCTCTCTCTCCGTCACACACACACGCACGCACGCACGCACGCGCTCTCTCGCGCGTGCTGTTTGTGCGCCGAGCTCGTGCCTCTGTTGCGCTTCATGAAGTGAAGATGAGAAGGGGAACTTTCCAAGGCTCCGGTCACGAGCGCGAGAAAAACGTGAGTTCACGGTTTAAAGCTAATGCAACTTGAATTTGTGTGTGTGTGTGTGTGTGTGTGTGTGTGTGTGAGAGAGAGAGAGAGAGAAATTTGGTCAAATTAAAGTTT
>JAQQZR010000646.1:0-13547 GCA_030068235.1 Notoglanidium macrostoma | reverse complement strand
TGCCCAGGGTGTACCCCGCCTCTCACCCCAAGATGCTGGGATTGGCTCCAGCTTCCCCGCCACCCAGACGGATGAAGCGCTATAGATAATGGATGGATGGATGGTTTATAATAAGGGGTAATTTTTTATATAAGGTCATGTTTTTTTTGTTTGTTTCTTCAGTCTGGGGGAAACATAATCAGAGAGGGTGCAAACGGAGGTCCTGTAGAAAACTTGGGACCTGCCTTATGGGGAAAAAAATCACATGCATTGAACATATAATGCCGTGTAATCGCACGTATGAGCTCAAGTAAATAACCTACGGGTGCCATTATCCAAACAAGATGTGAAAACAATGCACATGAATTCCAGGACCCGAGGTTTCCCAGAGCAAGACACTGGGCAAGACACAGGCTTGCCTTCTTCCCACAGTGCATCTTTTCTCCAGGTAAGAGACACACTCACACACCCCGCTGTCCACATAATGTAAAAGAAAATGTGATTCATCAGACCAGGCCACCTTCTTCCTTTGTTCCACGGTCCAGTTCTCGGCATGAACACTTTGACCAATCTGCAGCTATGCAGCCACTTCCACAGCAAGCTGAGATGAGCCTCAGGCACCCATGACCTTGTCACCAGTTCACCAGTTATCCTTCCTTGGACCACTTTTAGTATTTACTCACCATACCAGGAACACCCCTGAAGACCTGTCATTTTGCAGATGCTCTGACCCAATCATATAGTCATCACAATATGGCCCTTTTCAATGTCATTCCTTACACTTGCCCATTTTTCCTGCTTCCAAAACATCAACTTCAAGAATTATGACAAATATTAAAAAAAATATATTATTTACATGTAAATGTTCATGTGACTTTTCTGTAAGAGCTTATCTATACAAAGATCCCTTCTATAGTATATGGACATGTTCAATATTTTTTCAATCAATTCTTTCCCACGTTCAAGCCAAACCCATGGCCACCGATAAACACATCTTCAGAACTAAAAGCACCTTTGGGTTCATGACAAGTCTAATTTACAATTCACAATTGTCCATAAATGCTGCATAGAGTCAATCATCTGAGGTTTGTTCAGTGTCTGATGTTTTGCTTCTTTAGTTTTCACAAGGTTAACATGTAATTGGGCTCAAGCTCACATTAAATTCTAGAGTTGGTCGTTACTTGGGGAAAAAAAACACATCAAGGTAATGTTGTGGGGCGGCCATTTTGATTTTTGTTTCCATTGTTTACTAGCCACAGTAGCCTCATAGCACTAAGGAATGAAATGTGCAACACTAAACAATGTCTCATAGACTACATTTCAGGCGATGAGAAAATTATGTACCTTTACTGAGTTTTTGCCGAGTCATTTAATTGTCCAGAGGTGACATGGATATTTATTTGTACACTAAAGGAGTTCAGTGAGATGAAATGTAGAAACAGTGAGGAGTGGATATTCCCAGCTTAATCTGTGGTGTTTAGTAATTTGTTCATAGGCCAACATGTAGAAGTCGATTTCTTCACGCTCCTAGATAAATTACAGTTTGTTTATCCAGAAAAAAATATTTCGAAACAGAAAAGGCAATTCATTGCCTGATGATATCAACGCTGTGTGCTTCTGTCTCTCGCTCCCGATCCACATGGAAATTCCCTCCAGACACAAGTAAGCGACCTGCTATATAACTCTGGATTTCAATTTTAAAAACTAATAAAAATGAGTAACCATTGTTGAAAACATCGAAACACTGACCACACCTGGCAGCAAACAATCTTGATTTCTTTTCTATATGCAGCTAGATAATATTGATCCAGCCCTTTTGAAACACTCATCAAAACATAAGGCACACGTCAAACAAAGTAATCAGCCAGCTATCTACAACACAAATACAGAACAAAAGAATTAAAGTGATAAACAAAGAAATACCACAGCACTGAAATCAACTGAAATCTCTTTTCTGATTGGACAGGTGTCGATTACATTTCCTGATACAATTCCTGTTATCGCTTATGGCTATTATAAACGGTTGTTCATTCACCCTCTCTTTTGTTCTGCCTCTCAAAGTTAATAATACAAAAATGTAGCCGAGGCCTCTTAACTTCCTGTTAGTGTTCGTGACTGACTACAGCTGGCGGTTTCTCTGTGCACAACATAAAAAGGGTTTCTATGGCAAGGACAAGTTATTGGAAGGTGTAGCCTAAAGACCTAAGCTGTCACCTAAGCGGAAATTAATTCAGATGATCAGGAACAATCCAGTAACCATCAAGTCACAGGCCTGCCATGAACTGGAAGCTGCTGGAACACTGTCTACTGTCAAGCATGTTTTACATCACCATGGACTAAGAGGTTCCCATCAAAGAAAGAGGCCCTTGCTTCAAAATCGACACCTTAAAGCTTGGCTAAAGTTTGCACAAAGGAAAATGCCTTGTTTTATGGTTTTATGGTCAGATGAGACAAAGATTGAGATGTTTGTCCACAATGACCAGAGGTGCAGAGGAACACTGTACCAAATGTTAAGCATGGTGGTGGCAGCATCATACTCTGGGGCTGCCAGTGGAACTGTGGATGGAATAACCTCAGAATCCTTCAGCATAACCTCAAACCACCAACTAGACTGGTGAAACTTTTACACATCAATTACACATCAGAACTGGATGCGGAACGGATAAAGCAGACCAACGTAAAGCTTTAAACAAGTCCTGACCTCAACCTTAGCGAAAATATTTGGACTGTGTTTAAAAGTCAGGTCCGTGTCAGGAAGTACAAATTTAATTGAACTGTATTAATCCTGCCAAGAAGAGTGGTCAAATATCCAAGCAGAATTCTGCCAGAAGCGTGTTAACGGCTATTCAAAAGCGCCTGGTCAAGGTGAAACTTGCTAAGGGACATTTAGCAAGATATTAGGTGTGCCGTATGGATATTTTTGTAGAATTTTGATTTCAGAAAACCTCGAATAAATTAAAATTGAAAAGATCTTAGGGGTTTTTTTCTATGAAAGATTGTGTTGTGCAGTTATTCTTCCCCAGAAAAAGAACAGCCCAATATTACCATGATACCAGTCCTTCATGTCCATGACTAGTTTATGTAAACATCTGACTTCAACTGTATGAGTGCATTAATATAAACCTGCTTCTGTTATCGAACATTAAGTGGTAATTTCTCACCAATCAGAATCAAGAATTTCACAGTATTGAGGTATAAAAATTGATTTCCTTTGTAATTTGAAAAAGTCAGTGGAATTCTATTTTAAACACCCTTGTACTGATTCTACACAACAAACCAGCCAGTGCGCAGTCCATGCTATTAATCGTTTGTGTCGTGTCCACCCTTTACAGCGCTTCTGTGTGATACTCATACTCACGGGAAAGGCTGTGTTGCATGGCTTCCAATACACTACTGCAACTACATGCATTACATTTCCGGTTTCGACCTTTAAATTTCACAAGTGAAGAAAAAAAGAACTGATTTAATCATTTAATTACAGACTAATTATAACCTAACGTGTAAAGTTAAAGAGGCAGTAGTAAATAGGCTCGAGCTCCGAATCAACAAGTTCCCACCTGCCCAGCTCTCTAATCTGTAAAGCCCATCAGTTTCACAACAATAAACCCGTTAAACAAGCACTCGAGTTTCAGTCGCCTTATATAACGGCATGATTAAGTCACGTGTACAGTTTTTTACTACATCAGAACACGTTTTGGGACATGTTATTTTGATATGTTGTTATTCCTCATTATATTGCACAAACCATTCTACACCCCAGCACTGACAAAGTCTCAAATCTGATAAGTTAGGTGTTGATTCATCTTCTAGAAAAGCAGCTCTGACAGGTTCATGTTAGTGCGTATCTTCTAATATATTATAGTTTCTGCAGTAACGATTGCGCAAGCACTTATTTTGTGGACATAAATAAATGGAGTTTATAAAACGTCCGTGATTTTTATATAAGGTGACATTTTCTATGAGGAGACATATATTTACCATAATTGGAAGGAGTCTCCAGTGTCAGGGCTTTGTCTGGGTCTTCAGATCAGAGAGCTTCGCACTTTACAATTTCTTGGTAACATGACAAGCTGCGTTTTTTTTTTGTCTTCAAGACAGAGAAAAAAAGAAAAAGAAAAAGGCTTGTGAGGGAATGACTATTTATAGCTGCTATAATGCAAGGAAAGAACTTGTTTTACTGAGGTTTCCTAAAATTAACCTATATATTTAACAATAATTGGTTAAAAATTCATTTTTACTAACATTCTTGACTGTAATCGACAAACTGCAGTGGTGTAAGAGGAATAAAACTACTTATATGGGATATGTTAAAGTACCAGTAACACACCACCCTGTCATTGTTTTGCCCCAAGTTTATTTATTTATTTTTTTATAATGAAGTATACTTATACATTTATATACTTGAAGTATACAATTTGCTTAAAAAAAAAAAAATAAAAAAAAAATGGCAGCATTTATAGATGTACAAATTCTTTTTGTATTGCTGTCAACCTTTAAGTGCCTTAAGTGCCAGGCAGTAAATTAACTTCAAAGCATAAAAACAAGGCTTGGCTGTTTTTCTTGTCATTGGATCGATGTTGATATAACAAGCACACACATGAGTTGACTGGTGATGCTGAACATCGATGGAATCTTGTCCTTAAAGGGCTTTTCGTTCACACCCAACTTCACCGGTACAATCAGTCATCAAACAACTGTTAGAACTAATCAGATTCAGTTTCTCAGTTGCAACTATTTCTTCGTGGATAAGATTGTCTGTGCTTGGTTTACAATACGTGCTAGACTGTGCA
Source organism: Notoglanidium macrostoma (assembly GCA_030068235.1). Lineage (NCBI taxonomy): Eukaryota > Metazoa > Chordata > Actinopteri > Siluriformes > Auchenoglanididae > Notoglanidium > Notoglanidium macrostoma. The sequence goes on along the minus strand of JAQQZR010000646.1, from coordinate 8,778 downwards.
CAGTTGCTCATATAAGGATCACTTAAGGAGGACCTCCTTTCTGTATGAAATGGTTTGCATTCCAGAAAGTTCCTCATTGTATCACTCAGTATCGTTATTCTTTCATATCACCAGGGAGAAATGTGTGGATTTCCAAGGACAGATGGGCAAAACAAGCCTGTTGTTTCAACATGACTGATAAGAGGACAGTAAACATGAGTAGATCATGTTCAGAGAGCTGGACTCGGTGCGTAAGAAGTTTGCTGGCTGTGAACCTTCTGCCTTCTGGTTACAATTGTCTTCTTTTGTTTCACATGATCTGACAGGTCACCTAAAAGTCCAAAGTCTTGTTTTACTTTTGCCTGCTTCTAAATATCATTTGTGCTACTCCCATGCATATCTGTCTTTCTCAACTGCCCTCAAATCCTGCAGAAATGCTGAGCTCAGGGACAAATGGTGAGTACTCGACTGACTGCACATTCTAGCCTACAGCGTTCTTAGGTTTGTTCTTCTGGGAAAACACTATATATCAAAATTGACTTTACAGAGAGGGTTGCATGAAGTATACTTTTAAGAAAGAACCCTTGAGGAACCACTTTTAAGATTGTAGCACCAGATTTGATTTTACTCTTTGTTTTGTAATGCCGGATCTGATTCTTTGTTCATTTTGCAGCACCGGATCCGATTCCAAGTTCATTTCATATTCAACGCAATGCCTTGATCGTTTTGTAACACCGAACCGGAGTCACTGTTTGTTTCGCAGTAGCGGACCTGACCGCATGTTCATTTTGTGCTGCCGGATCCGATTCCGTATTTGTTTCATAGCCCCAATCTGATTCTGTGATTGTTTTGCAGTGCCTGACCGGATTCCATGTTGTTTTTGTAGTAGCACATCTGAATCAGTGTTTGTTTTGTCTTGCTGAATATGATAAATCTGTCCGTTTTGTAGCACTACTACTAGTTTCCCTGTTCATTTTGTAGTGCCAGATCTGATTCCATGTTTGTTTTGTAGAAGATGAACGCTTCCTTTTTTTTTTTTTTTTTTTTAAAACAATAAAATTATTTTTAATAATGATCACGGATCAGGTAGGCATCAAACACATTGCCATTCCGGGCACGTCACACCATTAGATACTACACTCATTTTATTCAGATCACATTTGATAAAGTTAAGACTTTTTACGCTGCATTCACACACTAGCATACGTTTCATAAGCAGTCTGATGTTGGATAAGACTGCCACTGTCCTGCGGTGTTAGCTGAACTATGACAGAGGCAATTAGCGGCTCTCCAGATGAAGATAGTAGAGTGTTGTGTAACAACGAGTTATTTCATATCTGCAAAAGTATGTAAAGCAGCTCCAGCTTATACAATTGCTCAGCGACTGACACAAGATTACGGCCAAATTCAAGTTGAGGCCATTATTCAGTGCCCTTTTGCAATGACTTGAGACCTGCTCTTTTTGTATAAAGTGGATTTTTTTTTTTTTTAATATTGCACAACTACAATCTATTGAGTAACAGTAACAACACTATCACAAATTCCAAAAACTATATTACTAAGCTCAGTCACATCTGATGATTTCATCATCTTGTGGGTTCACCATCTGCAAAATAAAGGGTCAGGTGCAATGCTGGTTTGGCAGCAGGCATATGATGGACAGTCTTAGACAGACTAGACCCATGGAATGGAATGACTTAGTAACTAGTCTGGACGGTATTTTGAGGTTTTGGAGTTTGAGAAAGTGCTAATGGTTCACTTTTATCTCTTTTGACAGGAAAGTCAAAGCTCATTTGAACCAGAAAGTCACTGTTAAGCCCTCGAGCAAAGCCATGATTTTTTTTTTTCTTCATGTTTTAATTTTGAAAAAACACATTTTGAGAAAACACCCAGCACAGGAAGTTAATAAAACACATTTACAAAAAAAAAGCATTTACAATTGCATTCACATTTATGCCTTGCGATAGACTGAGAACACGGCCAGGCTGTACGCCGCCTCTCACCCGAAGTCAGCTGGGACTGGCTCCTGCTTCCCTGCAACCCTGACAGATAAGCAGTATAGATAATGAATGGATGGATTTACATTTATGCCATTTAGCAGAATCCATTGCCAACGCCACACCGTCAGGTTCATAATTATTTCATTCTCGGTTCTATGCTTGGGAATGTTCTTTGCTCATTTTGTTACTTTGGATCAAAAATGTAGGTTTTCATTTGCAGTATGTGCTTTACTGACATAAGAATAGCACACAATTGTGCTCTGACATTTGGCTCAAATTCAAGCAAGGTCTGAAAAAAACTGTCTCTTTAAGCAATTTCCCAAATCTGGCTTTATTAAATTATGAGCATTATAGTTATAGGGGAAAACTGCCTTGGATCTGAATAGGACTCGTGAGTACACTTTTGGTCTGAACTCACATAGAGCATATAGTGGTACAACTCAGCAAAGAATATGATATGAAATGTTTGTGGACAGCCGACCATCAACCTCAAATGGTTGCTGCAAAGTTGGAAGCATGCAATTGTATGGGATTTCATTGTTTGGTATAGCTTTACAATTTCCCTTAACTGGAGCCAAGAGGCCCAAACATCCAGCATGACAATCCCCCTGTGCACAAAGCGAGCTCCATGAAGACATGGTTTGCCAACGTTAGAGTGGGAGAACTCGAGTGTCCTACACAGAGCCTCCTCCTCAACCCCAATGAACACATTTGGGATGAACTGGAACTCTGACCGCACCCCACACCTCCTCACCCAACATCACCTGACCTCATTAATGCCCTTGTGGATGAATGAATACAAATCCCCATGATGCCCCACACCCCCACAGACGGGTAGAGGTTATTATAACAGCAACAAAAAAAAAAAGTCTGGAAAGGGATGTTCAAAAAGCATATACGGGCATGATAGTCAGGTGTCCACAAACTTTTAATCTTGTACGTTGTTATCGTGTGACTTGCTTTAACCTGATTCACATTGTGCTACAAGCAATTCTCTGATATTTCAGGCTGTATTTGCTACAGGATCATATCAAATTTGTTCTTTTTTTCTTCGTTATCCGATACACTATTTTGTGCTGGGGTTACTCAAATAACGTTCCTGGTAAATGGATCATTGCTATCTCTAATGAAAAGCTATCTTTCCTGTAAGCAAAAAAGGAAACCAAGTGACCTTCTGCTTTCTAAACATGTAATTTCTCAGTGACCATCACCTTCAAGACCAAACCTGGGGTCCATTCCAGTGCTCAGTTATAGTAACTCTTCCAGAAAACGGCTGCAAATCAGTTGAAATCTAACATACATGTGGGAATTTCCCTAGTACTTCCTTGACTATTATTGTTTTAATACTCCAAGTGTTTGTTAATCCTTCCTCCCATGCTTCATAGTCGGGATGGTGACATTCAGATTAACAGCCTCACCCTTTTTTTCCCTCTATATATAGCACTGATCATAACAGCCAAACAGATTACTAACTATAATCTTTTTTTATTGACAAGCTCGTGTGTGTAAAGTCAGGGCTCATTAAAAAATAAAAACCTGCCTCTGTAGTTACGACATTATGGTCCCATTCGTTCCTCTTTATTTTCCGACGTTTCTGAAGGCACCAGGTTAAGGCCGCGGTCCATTTTAAAAAGCACGGAGCTTACACAGGAGTGCTGAGGTGCCTATCAATATCCTGCATTATAAATAAGATATGCAGTTTCAGTATAGTGGGCCATAAACTGACCTCATGCAAAGCATCAAGTGCACTATTCAAAGAATAAATAAATGTGATACCTAGTTAGGAGTTAATTAATAACAGACTATGAAGTAAGAACTAATCTTCGAAGTACTGATTCAGTTTCATTGTGCTTTCTTTAAGAGTGTTAGATGGCATTTTTATAGTTTTGCATTCTTTGTGAATTTCCCAGCAACGTGAGTCAGCATTTAGTGAATAAACTTGGATGACAGGTAACTGGTATATTTGCTGTTGGGATTGGCATGACGTTCCAGGATGTTTATTTTATTAAAAAATAAAGCCAAGCACAGCACCCACACTAGTACTATAGGACCGCTTGCTACAACTTCTCAGCTAAATATCAGCCCATACTGTGTTGAAGAGGGACTGCTGGAGCAGGCAAAAAACACTAAAATGTGCAGGTACAACAGCAGTAGGGTTGGAAACCTGTGTTGCACTGGTATGAGGGTATCAGGTAATCAGATTAAGAATAGTCCAGCAACCAAAATGAAGACAAAGGCTGGGGGACGTATGGAAAAATATGAGCTCTAGGCTTCAGTTGATCTACACAGCAAACCAGTAAGGTCTACCATGTGCTGAGAATGGTCTACTACCCAAATAACAATAGTCTGGTCAATGATTGTCTATTCTATTGAAGAATTAGGTACAGGGTACAAAGGTACAGGGGAACTGATAATGACCTATACAGTAAATGTACCTGATAAATTACACCATGAGTGTGATCAAACGATGCTGACCACAGAAGCATGTGAGCATCATGGCTTAGCGCAAATGGGAACAACGACTTCCCAAGTCATTAAGTGGCATCAAAACCAGAAGTAGGTGCTGCAGTTGACCTACACAGATGAATAAGTGTCTTTTTAAAATTAAGAAACAACTTTTATTAAAAAAAAAAAAAAAAAAAGCTTGTTTGCCCATCTGTGCAGGACAAAAAGTTAAACGCCCCAAATTAAATATAAAGTTATGTTGATGTGTCTTCACCCTGACACCATATGAAAACAACGTCTTGTCTGTATACAGATTAATGGTTCATCCGGCCATGTATAATTACACTTTAAGAGCTTGTCCTACAGCACCCCACCCTGAAAGTGGATGATCCAGTCAACCTTGCTCAACATTATATTTTCCTATCCAATTTCCCTTTTGGGTTTAATAAACAACTTTGTGTCAATCCATATCAAGCTTAAGTTGATGTTGAAATGACTAGAAATATCAATGAATCATCTTCATATGGTGTGGCCAAGTGGGAAGTTTCATATGAGTAATTTGTGAAACAATAAAATGTTTCATGTTTCCTTATAACATCCTCTAAGAAATACACCGCAGGTCGGAAAAATGTCAAATATCTGGAGAACATTAGGTTTTAGACCTTAATGGCAAACTATACAAGTGCGCTTGTAATGTCAGGTGCACTTCGAGACTAAATCAACTACTTTAGTTAAATAGATGTCCGCTACAAGTTAGTGTGAATCAACGTGCACATCTACCACATATTTAGCACGTCTGTTTAAATGACACACTTCCTGAACCATTTTTGGTTAAACAAGCAATAGACTTTTTTGCGGTCTAAAATTAGAAAACCAACATGAATTAAGAAACATTTGTGACTTACTCGATTGAAAATAACCTAGATCCAATCAGGCACTTGTGGTTTAGTCTTGAAGTGCACCTACCATTACAAAAGCACCTATATAGCTTGATATTAAGATGTAAAACCTAATGTTCTCCAGCTATTCGAAGACTTTTGACCTGCAGTGTATTTCTTAGAGGATGTTAACGATGATAAATTTGGCATGATGACTTGTTTAATAGTTAGTGAAGGTTGGATTTTATACCACATCTTTCTTATAAGGAAACATGAAACATTTTATTGTTTCACAAATTCAAGGTGGGAAACTTCCCACTTGGCCACACCACATGAAGATGCACTGATATTCCTAGGGTCATGCTTGGAAGGAAAAACAGAAGAGCAATGGTTCTTTAGTGACCGAGAACATCAATGGACGATGACTATCGGGCAAGAACTCGCTGTCCATGACTATATAGGGAGATGTTATAGTAGGGTTGCAGTGAATGGAGCCCTCATTCTGCAAATTTTGAGAGTTGAATGCTTTAAAATAATAACAAAAAAAAAAAAACAGGTCTTCAGAGAGATAGAAAAAAATTATTTGGTCAGATGAGACAATCTTAATCATATTCTTGACAAGTCAGTGAGAAAACATGTGGTATATTACAGTGAGAGTCAACTGGCTTCATTAAATGCAGTAGCGTGCATTTATTTTTGCTGGCATGGTTCTCACTGAACGGTAGGAAAAAGACAAAGATTATGTATGAACATCCTAGTCACCAGATCTCAACCCAGTTGAACACCTGTGGGAGATTCTACAGCTGTTAAGTTCAACAGTGCTCTCCATCACCACCACCCTCCATCAACATCAAACCAACCGGGGGAATCTTTTGGAAGAATGGTACAGTCCAGTTCCAGAGACCTGTTGAATCTGTGCAAAAGCACACTGGGGACGTGTCGGAAACCCATCATGTCGTGAGCAACAGACGGGAAGAGGAGGAAGTTCTACAGTCATTCTACACTGAATTAAATTCACCGTAACTGAAAAAGGAGAAATGAGTAATGAATAAATATTAGACACAAGTATTTGACAAAGCCAAAATAGTATACATCGATCTAATGATTTGCATTACAAGAGCCAGATAAACAAATATCTAACCAAATTAAAGGGTTAGTCGTGGGTTATCCATCAATAGATCCACAGAGATTGTGAATTTGATAAAGGGATCTGGAAATATGATCCACTATAACTTTATGGACAAATCATGACCTTGAATGAATTATGAAGGTCTAATCAAACTATTCGGGAAGATTTGATGCATTTAATAAACATTCAACAGGTTCTTTAACTGAACCATCTATTTAATATTGTTGCAATGTTTTAAAAGCATCTGCAACAATGGCTTGTTTCTCTCTCACACACACACACACCCACACACAAATATTCCTAAAACTAAATTGCTGCAGGAATGTTTCCATCATCCGTGTAAATCCATTTACTTAATGTGTCAAGAAATTTTGAAAGGTCATCGGAAGCTAACGTGTTTAGAATAACAATATAAAAAAAATTTTTTAGGCTATTTTAGGAGCAAAAAAAAAAAAAAAAAAAAAAAAAAAAAAAAAAAAAAATCACAGAACTGTCAGATTATGTTTCATCATGCCAAGGTCTTTAAATTCGGAAATATTTTAATAACTAAATCCCCAGTTTATTAGTCCTGAACATTTAAGGAGTTAATAGTGTTAAGCTTGGTACAACTCCGTGTTTTACAAACAGTATGAAATGGCCTACAGCTTGCAGATTAACATCTACACCAATTTAGCAACTAATACGCCGGCATTTTATTGTGTAGAACTGCTGAAGCAAAGTTTTAAGGGCTTGTGCAACAGTTTCTTACCATGAAGCTGGATACATTTATTTAGAAAATCAATCATACATTGTTACACTGTACACGCTGCTACAATACTGTTTTGTACTCTGAATACACATTGTACCCTGGTACATATTTAATCTCTATCTCTATTTTATTGTGTTCAGGAAATTTCTTTATCTTATTCGTTTCAGAAAATTCCAGATTTTTTTAATTAAAGTTTGCTTATTGTTTATAATATTTGCACAGTCAAAAGGAGCGGTTCAGGACACATTTCACTGTGTGTTGTACTTGAATGACCTGTGACAAATAAAGAATCTTGAACCCAAAACAACCACTGCTGCACAATGCTCAAATAGTTTCCCTGCTTTGTATCAGTCCAAAGAGATCAAATTAATGTTCAACTCTTCAAAGTTCATACAAACTTTCTTCAACCACAGCATGGTTGAATTCCCAAATCTGGTTCATCAGAAGGTTGGTTTATTTTCTGTAACAGCAGCTCAGACAGTAATTTTTGATGTAATTCAAATCACAGGTTTATATTATTATTATTGAAAGGCTGTTGAGGGAAGGACCATTTATAGCTGCTACAATGTAAGTTATAACAGTTACTAAGTTGCTTCACAGATGATCCACAATGTTAAATGTAACTACAAAGAAATATTAGAAGTATGATTCTGGGTTCGAATCTGCTGGCCTTTCTGTTTGGAAATTGCATGTTCTCCCCGTGTCTGCATGGGTTTCCTCCAGGTGCTCCAATTTCCTCCCATAGTCCAAAAACATGCAGATTAGGTCAACTCTTAATTGCCCATAGGTGTAAATGCGAGTATGAATGGTTCTGTGTCTCTGTGTTAGCCATACGATAGATTGGCGTCCTGCCCAGGGATTGGCTCCAGCTTTGGCATCCTGATGGATAAGCAGAAAAGATAATGGATGGATGAATGGATGATATCATGCCACTCTTTAATTAATAAAAATATGGAAATGTTGGGAAACTGCTGTGATATAAGAAGACAGACAATTCATGATGTGCTGTTATTGAAAATAATCAACTTCAGGGTGCCAACATTAATTCCCCTCAGCAATAATCCACGTCATTGATTACTGGCCTATAACAGCATGCCTCATTATGTTTCATTCCTTACTTAACACATCATAAACCAGACATGGAGGTTTGGTCAAAAGCCAGGAAATTGTAACTACAATTGTAATGTAAAAATGTTTTTATAAGCTATAAAAACACATTAGAACTTTTGGTTAACTCCTGGCCCATTGATTTAAAATGTTATTGCGTTCGTGGAAGTATAAATATTCCCAAACCCACCCAGTGTAGAGTCCTCATTTTTTCATATGGAAATATCACTGCACAACACAGTTTTTGCTTCTTGAACGCTGTTGGGTGTTTCTTATAGATTTTTGGGTGTTGAGCACAAAGATCACGTCAAAATTTACCCATCACGTATCGTTTAAGAGAAATCTTCAGTTTTGTCATGATTTTTTCTTATATTTGTATCCAAACATTTTCCCTCCCGCAAGTGACTCATCAACGATGGTGTGTGCAGCCTGGGCATGTCCAGCATGGAATCAGGCCAGGTTGGAAGCTGTTCTGTGGAAGTTGACATCCTG
>JAQQZR010000645.1:0-13548 GCA_030068235.1 Notoglanidium macrostoma | reverse complement strand
TTTAAAGTGCAAGACTGTTCATGGTGATTCGATGACTTCAACCAGGAGTAGGACACCGGGATGGGTCGGGCAGGCCCAGAAGGGGTCAGGATCACTGCACAAGCTTAATAAAACTGGGGACTGTGTAAAGGACATGAGACAATGGATCCTTACTAACTTCCTTCTAATTCTCCTTCTATAAGACAGAAGTACTAGTGCTAGGACCACATGCAGGTAGAAGTAAGTTTTCTGATTATATAGTAACTCTGGATGGCCTTTCTGTTTCACCATGTGCAAAAGTAAAAGACCTTAGTGTAATTATTGACTCCAATCTGTCATTTGAAGCTCATGTAGATAATATTACTAGGACAGCCTTCTTTCATCTCCGAAATATAGCTACGATAAGAAATATGATGTTACTGCACAACACAGCAAAACTAGTTCATTCTTTTGTTACCTCTAGGTTAAATTATTTTAATGCCTTACTGTCTGGATGTTCCAGTAGGTGCAAAAACAAGCTTCAACTTGTACAAAATGCAGCAGTGAGAGGTCCTCACTAGAACAAGGAGATATGAGTACATCACCCCTATCCTATCTACACTGCATTGGCTCCTAATAAAATTTTGCATTGATTATTAAATGCTACTATTGACCTACAAGGCAGAATGGTCTTGCACCACAGAACCTGAGCAAACTTCTAGTCTTTTATCATCCCCCAAGCCTACTCAGATGAAAAGGGGCAGGCTAATTGTTGGTACCTCAAATAGTGAAGGCTACAGCAAGGGGCAGATCTTTCACTTACAAAGCCACTCAATTATGGAACAGCCTTCCAATTAGTGTTCAGGACTCAGACAGAGTCTCAGTGTGGAAGTCTAGGCTGAAAACATATTTGTTTAACCAAGCTTTTTGTTAATAGTCTTTTATTAGGTAAAGGAGCAGATCTGGAGGGTTCTCCATCATAGAGTGTTTTGATAAACTGCAGTGTTTGGATGCTGTCCCCCTCACTCTCGTGCATTCACTCAGGTTTGTTGATGGTGGAGTGGCTGTCCACTTTATGTCACAGGGAGCCTTTATGTCTGTGTTACCTTCTGGCTCTCCCCTTTATTTCTGATGCTTGCCGGAGTTCCTACTTCCACTCAGCACACAATATACACTGTTCCTTAACCATTACATGACAATGTGCATACCTAACAATTTGTTTATCTCTTTTCTCTTTTCTCTTTTCTCTTTTCTCTTTTCTCTTTTCTCTTTTCTCTTCTCTCTCTCTCTCTCTCTCTCTCTCTTTCTCTCTCTTGCTCTCTCTCTCTTTCTCTTTCTCTGTCTGTCAAGCTGTACATGCTACTCCTGAGATGCAAGTGATCCTGACCCCCTCTGCCTTCTGGATCTGCCTGATCTGTACTTATATCATACTTCTGGTTGAAATTATCAACATTTGAATATCACTTTCTCCCACTGAGGATGGCCCCTTATAAACTGCCTCAACATACACCTAGAACTGTGAAGATGGTGTTGGACTGCTGTTAACATGAGCCGTTCTGCTACAATGGCATGGGACTTAAATTACTACAAACAGTCTTGCACTCAAATCTCCTTCAGTGAATCAGCTGAGACAGAACAGACTTTATGTTAAAACTCTATTGAATTATGTACTATACCACTAGACTTTTTTGACCAAATAACATACAGTTACAGAAGTGAGTTAGTTGTAATCGCACTATCCTGTGCCACCATTGCCATAGGCTTGCACATTAGGGATATATATAGATAAATTTATAGATTCATAAGTTTATAATCAGAATTTATATACTTCTGTGAAGCTGCTTTGTGACAATGTCTGTTGTTAAAAGCCCTATACAAATAAACCTGAATTGAATTGAAACTGTAACAGTAATATGAGACTATATTGTGACAATTACCGATATCGATCAAAACAGAAAAAAAATATATGATAATATTTTTGTCCATATTGCCCAGCTCAAGTAATGGAGTTCAACTCCCTGCAGTGTCCTTGATTATAAAAGTGGTTAAATTATTATGTACAATTCCTTAACATTTCCTACCTACTCCACAATACCACAAACTATGCCCAAACCATTTACTGAGATATTAGCAAACAATCATACATATTGCTGTTAAATTAATGTTCCTGTGTGTCTTTTGATAATCTAGACATCAGTGTCATGATTCTAAATAAAACTACAAGAAATAGGAAAACCTTTTGACATTTGTAAATCTCATTATGCTCAGTGACTGCATACACTAACACTTTACACAATGCCGGTTCATATAACATGTCACAGGTTTTTTATTTGCTACCCTATTTATTTAACATCATTATCAATTTACTGATTAAGGGAAAATAGAATGAGAAAACATTACACCTCAAACACCTCATAAGGTTGTTCATAATATGGCTGGGTCAGCAGTGAATTTTTCGAACAAATGAAAGTGACAGCCTTAAAATGAAGTCTATGTAAAGTAGAGAGACTTGTTATACGTCTATTGCTTAAAGTTGTCATGTACTAGATTAGAGGTTCATTTAGCAATCCATACCTCAATAACATGACAACTTTTTACATAAGCCTGGTAAACAAACATTTGCTGTTATATATCATAGCAATCTAATACAGCCTCAGTTGTTTAAATAATTAGCCTATGTTTAAAGTACATGGTGGGCTAAAATAACATTCTTATTGTTCCTGGCAATAAATTAGCTTTAATGATCATCCATTCTGATTTTCTGAATACTTAATACTCATTTGAGGCAGTTGTATGGATATATGTATAGATAAAAGGATTTGAGCTTATCAGCAGAATCATTTTTATGTGAGCCAAGACATCTAACCAACATAATCCTACTCCGTGCCAAAAGTAATACCACAAACAGGTTGGGTTTTATTAAATGAACCATAATATTTCCTTTGTACACATGCAGGTGTATGTGTAATAAATTCATAGTGAAATGCATTAGTGCACACCATGACTCAAATAATTTTCTCTGTGCCATGTCCAATATTTTTGTATTGGGACAGTTCCTCAGCCTCCATCTCTGACAACAGCAAACTAACACCACAAAATACAATGTCTGTTTATCTTAAAAGGTCATTCATGGATTGTTTGCTAGCAATCTTGACTATAACTGATGTCAGTTGGTTAGTTAAAAACACGACTCGATGCACAAGGCATATCCAAATTTGCATATCGGGACAGACCATCAACCAATATTCTTGACAACAACTTAACACAGCACCACAATTTTCACTTATCATGTGAATTGCTACCTGACATCAGTGGATCACAACAATGCTAACTTGCTTTGTCAACCCATGAGTGCATGTATGTCAAGAGACATGTCATGACATAAGCACCTCTAGACCCACCCCCACCCTACAACTCATTGATTTCATTGGTTGAAATCCTGTGTTTCACCAGAGTGCAGAAAGGATCCAAAATCTATTGAGAGGGCCCCAAATTCATCCTGTCCCCATAGCTACACAGTACAGCATATCAAAAATCTCTTCACAATATAAAATAAGGAGACCCTTGACTTCATGTTCACTAAATCTCAAATGAATCCAATGAATCATCTAGGAGGAGTGTAGCCAAGATTTGTGGAAAAAGTCATTCTTTCTGTTGGCAGATGGAGCACTATACCAGGGTGTCACTCTGGTCATGGTGATATCATCATAACCATCATTACTAATCAACCTTAAAGGTTAGCAACACAACAAAGAAGTTTAATGGCCAAATAAAATGAAAGGGTAACATGAAGGAAAATAAGGCCTTTAGTAGTGTTTGTGTGTGTGGGTGTAAGAATGAGTGTGCATAACCTGGAAGTTGAGGAAAACTGCAGTGGGGAAGTAGGCAAATGAAACTTTTGCAAATTCAGGTTGCATAACAGAGGGCTTATGAATGAACAAGCTAGTAATTGCCATGTAAAGTTTCTTCCAAACTTTGCACTATATTTAAAAGTTACTTCCAATTCTCATCTCAAATAATTACATTTTAATCCAGTGATCCAGTAGCAGTTAATTCTGTCCTGAACAATAATCCACTGAAAACTTTGCAGTATGAATCCACTGCATATGAAACATGGTTGGGCAATCGCTTGTCCTTTACCCTCATCAAGTATGCAGATGATACCACAGTGGTAGGTCACATCAGCAATAGTTATGTGTCATCCTACAAAGAGGAGAATTAAAGCCTAGCTGCATGGTGTTCTGCCAACATCCTCACCCTCAATGCAGAGAACAACAAAAAGCTCATTGTAAACTACGTGAAATCCAAAATAAGTGGGACTAAAATAGAGCATGTCCAGCCTCAAGTTCCTGGGTGTCCACATCTCTGAGGATCTGTCTTGGCACATATACTTTAATTCTGGTTAGGAAGGCAGTGCCTTTAGTTCCTGAGGAGACAAGTTCAAGAGAAGGTTCATCTGTCTCCCCAGATCTTAAATCTATGACCAACCGCATTACAGTGGTACTGTGGTATGGTAGCTACACAGTGTCAGCAAAAAGTGCTAAAAACCACCTAAAACATCATTGGTACCCAGTTCCCAGCCATTTTCACCATAGGAAATGTATGTGTAGCGCACTCAATGTCATAAAGGACTACCTTCCTAGTCAAACTGTTCAACCTCATTTCATCCAGGAGTAGATACAGGAAGATTCATAACAGAACCATCATTAGGATAGGCACTTAGTGTGGACAGAAATGCTGTATGGGACCCACTATCACCTGAAAGGGCTAAAGGCTATAAAAGAACCAAAATATGAGAGCAGGACTAGTGAAATTAAACACTCTGACAACCACCAGCTCAAGTGCCTGTGTCAGGACTCAAACTGGGGGATGCCACACTACTGTATTAACCCATTGAGCTGATCACAGGGCAGTGAATATCTGGGAGATGGTGCTTGTGAACACATTGAATGATCTGGAATGTGGGAACTTCAGAGAATAAAGATCAACCCCAAAAACTCACGGTAAGGTGGGAAAGGACATCCCAAAATAGCCTTTTGCTTGGCCAGAGTGAAAAGCACAAATTGCATGAAAGTGACTTAAAGGGGCCAGCTCACCCTTCCCAGAATTCTTTGCACCAAGAAGTGAGTCACCATTTTCAATGGCAGTGTTGTTTCCAAAAACAACCTGCAACAATCCACAACAATCCGGCAACATCCTAGGCCATAGACATTAAACTGTAACATGAAATTGAAGGTATTTTGTCAAAGTATTTATATTTTAAATTCTTTCAATAGATCTATTGTATTTTTGTATGGTTATTCCGTTTGTAATGGATCCAAAACAGCCTCAGCAGTTTCATATACAGCCATGTAGGAAAGAAAAGATAAGGCTTTTTTTTTCAATGCTTCTACATCTGAAATGGACATTAGGAAAAAATTTGAGATGTGTTCACTCAAACCAGGTGGTCTGGGATGCATTTGACCACATACATTCTGTAGTGTAAATACTAATTTGTCCTGATGTGTCCCCGACAAGGATGTAACAGAATAATACATCATCAATGCAGGATGTTCCTTTGGTGACCCGCTAAAAAATGGAGAGGAAAACTGATGTACATGCTTGGAGTGTAAGAAAATTATGAAAGTATGTTGCAGGTTTACTTTTTTTAACGTAACTGTGAGTGGGGACATTTGCAGTTGTGTAAGTGACTTAGGCCGTAATGAAATCTGAACACAAGTGGTTAGCTAGACATCTTGGAGACACATGTTAGACACAAGTGTAAATGGCAACATGTCTTGGCTATCCACTTGTTACCTAATTGCCCAAGATGCATTTTACAACCAAATGTAAACAGGGCCTAACAGTGAATTTGAAGAGGTTTTACTGCACAGCAAGCTAATGTAAAAGCAGTTACATGCTTACAAAAAAAATGTAATATATATAATATTGGATTCTGGGAAGTGTGAGCTGGCCCCTTTAACATAAAGAGCTCATACTCTCTGCTCAAAATAAGAATCTATTGCTTCTTTTTTCCCACACAGTCTCTTTCTTTTCATAAAGGTATGTCTTTCTCTTGATATGTTTCTTTCCTTCAAAATATATCTTTGCCTCAATAAATCTTTCCCCAAATAACTCCTTTTAAAATTATATTTTAAGGAAACCTCAGAGTAATGTGGGGTTGCTCTGTTGTTGGCCCAGACTTTGTCAACCCAAATATTGAGTCATTTGGTGGGTTTATACATTGGAATGGCCAGATACAGTGCATTTCAGTTGATTATGTGCACGGTGCCATTGCTTAACAACTGATGCCATGCCTGCTTTAAAAGCATATGTAAGAGGCTGTGGCTTTGCCTGAGAGGAAGCCCAAGGCTTTACAACAACAGAACTTAATGACATAGAAGCGCTATGTTGCATCAGACAATTTCTAAACACGGGAGAACTTCCACTCTAATAAATTCTGGTTGTGTAGGGGATGATTGCAAGATAGTCCTCAATGAATGGGAGGGAATGGAGCTGGATGGCTAAAATAATTATTCACACCTGCTTATGAACAAAAAAGCTCAAATTTCATTTTCATTCATTTATGATACCATTTATCCACTGAATGGGTAAGATAGAGCCAATCGCAGCTGACATTAAGGTACAAGGCAGGGTACACCCTGTGTTTCCATCCTGGAAATGGCGCGGGAGCGGCTGTCGCGCTTCGACACTCCGCCGGCAGAACTGCAGGATTCGGCTGGCCTCTCAGAGGTGCTGCGAGAGGCAGAAGAGGAGAAGGATCTGCCTACATGCCGGCGGAGATGTCGACCCTGCCACAAACATCGCCCAAGAGCTGGTCCTGCTGTTCAGCCGGGTGGGGATACCGAAGGTTATACTCACGGACCAGGGTACTCCGTTCGTCTCCCGCCTCATGCGGGACCTGTGCTGGCTGTTGAAAGTCCACCATCTCTGCACGTCTGTTTACCACCCGCAGACCGACGGCCTGATGGAGCGATTCAACCAGACCCTGAAGCGTATACTCCGCCGGGTCGTTGAAGGCGAGGGCCAGAACTGGGACCTGCTTCTATCAAACATGTTAGTCGCCATCCGGGAAACACCTCAAGCATCAATGGGGTGCAAAAGAGGCATGGGAAGCCCAACCCTCTCCGTTCCGCTACGTGGTCGAGCATGTGGGTGAGATGCAGGAGTGGATCGCAAAGGTGGGCCCCATTGTCCGGGAACACCAGGCAATGGCCCAGCAGGAGCAGCAATGGGCCTATAACCTCCGAGCCCAAACCCATGAGTTCCAGGTGGGGGATAAGGTGCTGTTCTTAGTCCCCAGCGCCGCGTGCAAATTCCAAGCACACTGGCAGGGCCCCTACACTGTGGTTGAGCGAGCAGGCCCAGTGAACTACCACCTCCAGCAGCCAGGATAGAGAGCTGAGACGCAGGTATACTACATCAATTTGCTGAAACGTTGGATAGAGTCTGTCCCTGCGCTCGTGTCATCTCTCTCTCCCATTCCAGGTCCCGCCAAAGCTGTCCACAAAGGAGCGGACCTCTCCCCATCCCGGCGACAGGATCTGGAGGAGCTGGAGGCCCAACAACGAAATGTCTTCTCCGCAGAGCCTGGGTGGACCCACGTGGTCCATCACCACATCAGGTTATCACCTGGAGTCGTCATTAGGCACCGGCCCTAACGTGTGTTGGAAGCCCGGCATCAGGCTATAGAGGCTGAAGTCGCCGCCATGCTTCAGGACGAGGTCATTGAGGAATCCACCAGCCCCTGGTCCAGCCCAATCGTCGTGGTGACCAAGCCCAACGGGAGCCTCTGCCTCTGTAATGACTTCTTCAGACTCAACGAGGACTCTGAGTTTGACGGATATCCAATGTCAAGAGTGGACGAGCTCATGGAATGTTTTAGGAAGGCCTGGTTCATCTCCACACTCGACCTGACAAAGGGTACCGGCAGGTGCCCCTCACCCCTTCCTCCAGGCCAAAGACAGCATTTAGCACCCCGTCCGGCCACTGGCAGTAACAGTTTCTTCCCTTCGGACTGCATGGAGCCCCGGCGACTTTCCAACGCCTTGTGGACGTCCTGCTCTGCCAGCACTGGGACTTTGCTGCAGCATATCTCAACGATGTCGTCATCCACTCTCGCACCTGGGACGACCACCTTCACCATCTGCGCAGAGTCCTCAAGGAACTGCGGCGGGCTGGGCTCATGGCGAACTCCGAACAGTGCCACCTGGGGTTAACGGAAGCACAGTACCTGGGATACAGCATTGGAAGGGGTCTGCTAAAACCCCAGGAAAAGAAAGTAGAGGAAGTCCGCCGGTTTCCCAGACCCCTCACGAAGAAACAGATATGTGCCTTCCTAGGGCTGGCCGGGCACTACCGGCGGTTCGTCCAGAACATCTCCTCTATAGCTGCCCCCTTTTCGGATCTGACCAGGAAGAGCGAGCCGGAGAATGTGAGGTAAACCCTGGCATCCGAGAGCGCTTTTGAGAAATTAAAACTCGCCCTCACCAGCTCCCCTGTTCTCCGGAATCCAGATTTCAAACAGCCTTTGCTGGTCCAAACGGACACTGCCGAGACAGGACTGGGGGCTGTCTTAGCGCAGGACTTCGACGGGGAAGAGCATCCGGTATTGTACATCAGCCGGAAGCTGAACCCCACTGAGCGACAGTACGCGATGATCGAAAGGGAAGCCCTGGCCATAAAGTGGGCCATCAAGGAGCTACAATATTACTTAACAGGATGGCAATTCACTCTCATTACAGATCATGCACCCCTCCAATGGTTACACCAGATGTAACAAAAAACAGTAAACTAACTCGGTGGTTCCTCTCTCTGCAGGGCTTCTCCTTTCAGGTGCTGCACCGGCGAAGCACACCAATGCTGACGCTCTTTCCTGTTGCTACACTGACGGCTCGGAGCTAAGGGGGGGGCACTGTGACGCCGTGAACACACAGCCCCGTTGTCGAGCCCTGGAAAGCGCTCCAACCCACCAGAGTACACTGAGGGAAGCTGGAGGGTTCAACACCACCACTACGCTGCTAATCAGCAAGGCGGGGCTGTGTAATCTGGCACAGCTGGAGGAAAATTCCCAAGCCAATTCCCGGTCCATGGTGTCAGTGAATAAAATTGAGGTGGCGGCATATCTCAGGGTGAGTACTGTTGAGGAGGCCACTGACGACTCTCTCTCTGTGTCATTTTTCCCCAACAGATTTCCCCTAGGAGGTCAGCCCAGAGCCCGGAGGACACGTCTTCCCCTTGCCGCCACCTCCATTCCCGAGGACCACAGCTGGACGTGGAATCTCCCCCGTCTGGACCCGGAAGCACGACCCCAACCTCACTCTACACACAAGTGAACTTCCCTAGTGCACGTACTTTCACTCCCACAAACAAGGACTTTTTCGCACTCACTCACAGGAACACAATTAAAAATCCATTGTCACCCACCTGAACCGCTGCCTTCTGTGCCTTTTGTTCTGTCACCCACAGTATTCCGCTCACAATATATATATTATATATATATTTCTTCAGAGCCAAAGTTTACTGATCTAGTCCAGGCCCAACTCCATACACTCAACTCATCGTCCGACTTCCTCGCCTCACTGCCAAAACTCCTTCAGAAGAGATGATGGCAGACATTAACAGTGCACTGCTCAATATATTCACCACCACCACTCTCACTGAAACCAATGATATGCCACTGCCACAGTAATCCTGGAGATGCTTGGTTAAAAAATCAAGACCAAGAATGTAGAGTGTCCACCCTGGAGAAGAAGATTGGAAGCCAAGATCAGGGAAGACCAGAGGCATATCAGCTGGCTCACAGAAGTGCAGAAAGGAGTCATAAGAGACAGGTCCTGGTTCATGAAGAAGTACAACAAGATGACCATAAGCGAGGCTTTAGAGACTGCCAAACAAAGACTCACAGCTCTGGTGACAAGACTGAAACGATACACCAGGGAAGCAGAGGTCAAAAGAATAAGGCCAATAACCTGCCTCTCCACAACATGGAAGCTCCTCTCAGGCATCATAGCAGAGAAGCTTGGTAGACACATGAGACAATACAATGAACAAAGCTCAGAAAGGAATTGGAACAAACACCAGAGGATCAAAGAACCACCTACTGGTCGATAGAGCAATCACCCAAGACTCTAAGACTAGGCAGACCAATCTGAGCACAGCCTGGATTGACTACAAGAAGGCCTATGACTCATTGCCCCACACATGGATACTGGAAAGCTTGGCACTCTACAAGGCTAATAAGGCACTGATAACCTTCATGAAGAACTCAATGCAGGGGTGGAAGACAACACTTGAAGCCGATTCCAAGGCCATCGCACAAGTCACCATGAAGTGCGGTATATACCAAGGTGATGCACTTTCCCCACTGCTGTTCTGCATAGGCCTGAACCCCCTCAGCCACATCATCACAAAAAGTGGATATGGATACAAGTTCAGAAGTTGAGTAACAATCAGCCACCTCCTGTACATGGATGACATCAAGCTGTATGCAAAGAGTGAATGAGACATTGACTCGCCGATCTACCTCACCAGAATCTACAGCGAGGGCATAGGGATGTCATTCAGACTGGAAAAATGCTATCATTAATAAGATCAAAGCCATAAGATCCAAGATTAATTATTATTAAGAATAAGATCCAAGCCCTGTATGCCCTACCAACCATTAGATACCCAGCTG
The DNA here is from genome assembly GCA_030068235.1 of Notoglanidium macrostoma. Classification (NCBI taxonomy): domain Eukaryota; kingdom Metazoa; phylum Chordata; class Actinopteri; order Siluriformes; family Auchenoglanididae; genus Notoglanidium; species Notoglanidium macrostoma. The sequence goes on along the minus strand of JAQQZR010000645.1, from coordinate 2,912 downwards.
GAATCGTGAACTGGCCACAGGAAGAAATAGATACCACTGATGTTAAAACACGGAAACTTCTCATGATGCAAGGAGGGTTCCATCTGAAGTCCAGCTCCTTGAGACTTTATGAACAACGACCAAAAGGGGGATGAGGATTAGTGAGTGTCAGAGCCACTATCCAGAATTAAACAAGGAACACCCAAGAATACATCAAGAAGATGGCCCCCCAAGATGAGCTGATGAAAGGGTGTCTCAGGCAACAGAAGACAGAAGATGATGAGAAGGATGAGGAAACATCATGGAAGACCAAGCCCCTCTATGGAATGTACCACCGGCAGATAGAGGAAGTGGCTGACATCAGGAAATCCTATCAGTGGCTAGAAAAGGGAGGACTGAAGGACAGCACAGAGGCTCTGCTCATGGCAGCACAAGAACAGGCCCTAAGCACCAGATCAGTAGAGACAGGATTCTACCACAGTAGGCAGGACCCAAGGTGCAAGCTGTGCAAAGATGTCCCTGAGACTGTTCAGCACTTAACAGCTGGGTGCAAGATGCAAGCTGTAACAGCATATACTGAAAGGCATAACCAAGTGGCAGGAATAGTGTACAGAAACATCTGTGCCACGTATGGGCTGGTAGTTCCCAAGTCCCAATGGGAGACACCACTGAAAGTGGATGAAAACAACAGAGCTAAGATCCTGTGAGACTTCAAGTTCCAGACAGATAAGAAGTTGCTACCCAACCAACCAGACATAGTGGTGGTTGATAAGGAGCAGAAAACAGCAGTAGTGATAGATGTGGCAATCCCAGCTGACAGTAACATCAGGAAGAAGGAGCATGAGAAGATTGAAAAGTACAAAGGCCTGAAGGAACAACTGGAACAGATGTGGAAGATGAAGTGCAAAGTTCCAGTAGTAATAGGAGCATTAGGGGCTGTGACTCCAAAACTTGGAGAGTGTCTCCAACCAATTCCAGGCAAAACAACGGCGGTCTCTGTCCATAAATGTGCAGTTCTAGGAACAGCTAAGATACTGCATAGAGCCCTCAAACTCCAAGGAAGACACATAGACATATATATATATTACAAAAAAAAATTCTTACAGGGAAGGAAATTTTGTCCATAAAATGCTAGCATGTTGCTAGGTATGTTTTCTGCATTCTGCATACATTAGATGGTTGGTGCCAACGAATTAGAAATTTGCATGAAGCCAATTTGTTATCTACAACACTTCTTTACATTTTATCTATTTTACCTTCATGGTTAAATCAAAGTCAGGCCATTTTAATTGAGCTACATTTCCGGCAAGTTTAATATTGTGTATGTAATATTTGACCAAACTATTCATTTTAATATGTGATGGTATTGTCAGCATGTTCACAATAATTGTTCACAATATGTTCACAATAATAATAGCAATGTTCACAGATTACAAGCCCCTCCCACCACCCTGTGACGACAACAGTGGTTTGAGGACAAACATTCAGACAGCAACAAAAAAACCCTTTAGCATGGAAGATGAAGTTCTATGTCTAGATTCAATGGACGTCTGGAAAACCTTACGCAAGGTTGTTTCTTACACACAGAAAGCTACAGGTCCTGATAACATATCAGGATATGTACTCAGAGAGTGTGCTGTCCAACTGACACAAGTCCTAACAGACATATACAATATCTCCCTAAAACAAGCTACCATACCTCAATATTTCAAGACTACAACCATCAAACCACTGCCAAAAAAGTCATCGGCTTCATCATTAACTCTGAATGACTTCCGCCCTATAGCACTCACTCCAATTGTGATGAAGTGCTTTGAACGGCTGGTTAAGGACTATATAACATCTGTACTTCCTGCAACATTCGACCCATTGCAGTTTGCATACCACCCAAATCTCTCAGTTGATGATGCCATATCGACAGCACTTCACCTAACCCTGACTCAGCTTGAAAATTAAAAACAGTTATGTGAGCATGCTCTTCATCGATTTCAGCTCTGCTTTTAATACTGTTGTTCCACAGCAGTTGATAAAGAAATTGGGTCCACTAGGTATCAACACCTCATTGTGTAACTGGATATTAGACTTTCTCACAAACAGACCACAGACAGTACGGGTTGGATATAACATCTCTGAGACAACAACTGTAAACACTGGGGTTCCTCAGGGCTGTGTTTTAAGCCTTCTGTTGTTCACCTTGATGACTCATGACTGCTGCGCCAAGTTCAACACGAACCACATCATCAAGTTCGCGGACGACACAACAGTTGTGGGTCTCATGAGTAACGACGACGACTCGGCCTACAGAGAAGAGGTGAATCAACTCGCTGTCTGGTGTGACACCAATAACCTGTCCCTGAATGTCAACAAGACGAAGGAGATCACTGTTGACTTCAGGAGGAAGCGCAAGACACACATACCACTCACAATCCATGGCAACGCTGTAGAGTCAGTGAGTAGCACCAAGTTCATGGGAGTGCACATCACTGATGACCTGACATGGACTACTAACACCACCTCACTTTTTAAAAGGGCACATGAGCAGCTCCACTTCATCGGCTAAAAAGAGCAAACCTCCCCCTGCATGTCCACACAACATTTTATAAGGGTGCTATTGAGAGCATCCTGACCAGCAGCATCTCATTCTGGTATGGCAGCTGTAATGCCTCTGACCAGAAGTCCCTCCACAGAGTAGTGTTGACAGCAGAGAAATTAATCAGGACCCCCCTCCCATCGATTCACCAGATATACCAATCTTGCTGTCTCAGCACACACACACAAACACACACACAGTGCGAACATATCCTTAACACACACTAAAACACATCTTCATATATATTATTCTCTGCTGCTATTAATTATTTTGATTGTAGAATAATTAGTTACTGCTTATCACTCGTTCACTTTACCTCACCAGTGTTACTGAGTGTCCTAGT